>QVTF01005255.1:12500-142500 GCA_003573665.1 Oxygymnocypris stewartii
CGTTTCGTGAAGCGTTGGTGAAGATAAGGTCGTGAGTCACAGAAGCTTGAAGTTTATGTTAATTGAAACATTTAGTCACAAATCTAGTCAGCAGATAATTGAGTGCAAAGATGCTGAGTTGATAAACTACATGTGGATTTGAGATTTTAGTTTGAATGTGAATAGACTAGCATTTCTGTCTCTTCAAGCTGGTTTATGTTGATTAACTGGGACTTTACCACCACAAACATCTTAACCAGTAAAACACAATAACCACAATAATGTTCATTACCATAATAAATAATAGATTTGTACATTTAGTTAATGATAACCATCCACATTTCCATTTAGACAAATGAACAACAAAGGATTAACTTCAAATTCAATGCTTTCAAATATATATATATATATATTAGTGCTGTCAAAATTAGTGTGTTAACGGAGGTGATACATGTTTTCAGTTTAACGCGTAAAAAATATTTTAAGGAAACTTTGAACAACTGCACTTTTTCATGACAAGAATTGCATTTATTTAGTCGCAGAACATCTTTATGATCACATCAAATGCTAACAACATGCTAAAATCATGCTAGCAACATACTAATAACGCTAGCAACATGCTAATCATGCTAAAATCATGCTAACAACATGCTAGCAACATGCTAATCATGCTAGCAACATGCTAGCAAAATGCTAAAATCATGTTAGCAACATGCTAGCAACATGCTAATCATGCTAAAATCATGCTAATCATGCTAAAATCATGCTAGCAACATGCTAATCATGCTAGCAACATGCTAATCATTAAAAGATCAGACTTTCTCAAGCCAACTTCAACGTTTGTTCACAAACTTTTTCATTTAGAAGTTTCAGACTCGCGCTCCACTTCACTTCAGCACCAGGCGCGAGTCAAACGATCGCGGAAACGGTTCTGTCCTCGTAGCGCGTGCCATCGCGCGCTGTAGTCTGTATCATCTCATATCAAAGTGCGAATGAAACTACGAGCGTGCAATGTCAGTTAAGTTATGAATTTATCGAAAAGACAATTAAAGCTGCCTTCCAACTGTACATGCATGTAATATGTTATATATGAATCACATTTAAGAACATGTCTCTGAAATGGTCTCGCTCATCTAGACTTTAAGACCTGAAGTGGGTCAGAAAAGGTCATGAGAGTAGAGAGAAAATACGATGCGTGACAGATCCGTGTCATGGTCAGCACGCTTAGAAGGTAATATATCATGAATCACGATTCATTTCAGAAAAAATGTGTAATTCATTCAGGTTTTTTTTTCGAATGACAGAACACACACACACATATATATATATACTGTGTGTGTGTGTGTGTGTGTGTGTGTGTGTGTATATAATATGGAAATGTATTTATATAACTTTTTAAAGTGCTTAGTGTGTGAAGTTTTTATTTTATATATATATATATAATATACGATACCAAAGCAAAACACAAAACCATGCCGATTAAAAAACACTATTTTTATTAATAAAGTCAAACAAAAATAAAATGTACAAAAATCAATGCAAAAACAAAAATAAAATGTCTACTTATTTAAAATTGTGTTTCAAGTAATAAAATATGAAAACCAGTAAACAAGTTTCACCCAAATTTAATTTGCCTTTTAATTACTTAAATTGAAACACTTTTTGGGGGGGGAGGGGGGGGGGCTTTAATATTAAAATTAAAATATGTAAGAATTATTGTGTGAATATTTCTTTAAAAAGAATGATTTATAAAAACAAAATTTCAACAGTTGTAATAGTATCACATACATTCTACGAAATAATAGTATTATAATTCTGGCACAATGTCTTTAAGAGAAACTTTATGTTGACGGGTTGCTATATTTCTGTGTGTAGCTATATGATATAACGCTGGTTTTACTCTAAACGTAACTCCTTCTATATTTATGTTCAGTTATTTCACTTTAATTGCATAGAAAACGTCTCGGTTACGTATGTAACCCTCGTTCCCTGAAGGAGGGAACGGAGACGTCACGTCGGAGGACCGACGAATTGGGATATCGCTTAGAGAGACCAATCCACTTCGAGTGTAAACTAAACGAGCCAATGCACATTGGCATGCGATTATTGCATCCAGCTGCCGCTGATCACAGCGTGAGCATAAATAGGCAGCAGGTGCAGCGCATATTCAGGTTTTCGCTGAGGAGCCGAGCCGGGGCCCGGCCGCTCAGCGGTGGTACAGGAGCCGTGGCGACGGGACGTGACGTCTCCGTTCCCTCCTTCAGGGAACGAGGGTTACATACGTAACCGAGACGTTCCCTATCAGTCGGTCACTTTCGACGTCACGTCGGAGGACCGACGAATTGGGATCCCTACCAAAAGGCCACGGATACTGCCCCTTCCAGTGTCCCGTGGAGGCCTCCTGTGCCGTTATTTTTTGGCGCAGGTTAGGGCCCCCATAGGAAGATCCGTTACTGTTGCTATGGCACTACCCACTCAGTAGGACTGGATAACACTGGGAAAACGTACCCGTTCAGCTCAGAACAGGAACGCTGCGGAAGCCCTTACCTTCCCGAGGGAGGTTCAGAGGCAGTTACACATATGGACAATAGTCAGATGCATATGGAAAATTGGAGGTGATTGTAACCTCTTGGAGTAGCAGGAAGTCTGCCGGGAAACACGGGCTCTAAGGCTAACCGTGGAAATACACAAATGGGATCCGAATGGTCTCTACATATGGAACCCAGCCCTCTACCGGTTCTCAGGGATTCATCGAGTGAGGGCCTGGCGCCGGACGCTCCGCCACATCCAGCTGCCGAGGGGATGGAGGAGCTCGACAGGGTCTACAGTGGACTCTCTGGAGCAGTTTTTAGCAAGCCGACCCGAAACCGGGGCCCCTCAGTGCTTCTACCCGTTTGAGGTGAGAACACAGGAGGAAACCGGTTCCACACGAAGGCTATAGAATCTAGCGAATGTGTTAGGGGTCGCCCAGCCCACAGCTCTACAAATATCTGTCAGTGAGGCGCCACGAGCCAGCGCCCAGGAGGACGCTACACTTCTCGTAGAGTGAGCTCTCAACCTGAACGGGCAAGGCACACCCTGTGCCTGATAAGCCAGGGTGATGGCATCCACTATCCAGTGGGCCATCCTCTGCCTGGAGACGGCATTCCCTTTCTGCCGGCCTCCGTGACAGACAAAGAGCTGGTCTGAGGTTCTGAAGCTTTGCGTCCTGTCAACGTAATGTCTTAATGCTCGGACGGGACAAAGCAAAGCCAGGGCTGGGTCTGCCTCCTCCGGGGGCAGCGCTTGCAGGCTCACCACTTGGTCTCTAAATGGAGTAGTGGGAACCTTGGGCACATAGCCGGGCCGGGGCCTCAGGATTATCTGGGAATCCGCCGGTCCAAACTGTAAGCACGAATCGTCGACCGAAAATGCGTGCAGGTCCCCAACCCTCTTGATGGAGGCCAGTGCAAGCAGGAGCAGAGTTTTCATTGAAAGAAACTTGGGCTCGACTGTCTGCAAGGGCTCAAACGGGCCCTGTTGTAGTGCTCTAAGCACTAAGGACAGGTCCCAAGAGGGTATAGAGGGGGGGCGTGGAGGATTCAGCCTTCTAGCCCCCTTAAGGAACCTGACGACCCAGTCATGCTTCCCCACCGACTTCCCTTCCACAGGGTCGTGGTTGGCAGCAATCGCGGCCACGTAGACCTTGAGGGTGGAGGGAGACAGCCTTCGCTCCAACCCTTGCTGCAAGAAGGATAGCACGACTCTGATCGGGCATCTCCGGGGGTCTTCTGTGTGAGAAGAGCACCATTCGACAAACAGGTTCCACTTCAAGGCGTAAGCGTGTTTCGTAGACGGTGCTCTCGCCAAAGTGATGGTGTCAACTACCTCTTGGGGTAGGTCACTTAGAACCTCCGCGTCCCGTCTAGGGACCAGACATGAAGTTTCCAGAGGTCTGGACGCGGGTGCCATAAGGTGCCCCGTCTCTGAGTCAGTAGATCCTTCCTCAGAGGAATCTGCCAGGGAGGGGCTGTCACGAGGAGCATCAGCTCTGGGAACCAAGTCCTGGTAGGCGAGCAGGATCTGCTCCTCTTCCTCTCTGACCTTGCACAGTGTCTGTGCGAGAAGGCTCACTGGGGGAAATGCATATTTGCGAAGGCCCCGCGGCCAGCTGTGTGCCAGTGCGTCCGTGCCGAGTGTTCCATCGGTCAGGGAGTAGAACAACTGGCAATGCGACGTCTCTAGGGACGCGAACAGGTCTACCTGTGCGAGTCCAAAACGTCGCCAAATCAGCTGGACCGTCTGGGGATGGAGTCTCCATTCTCCGGGGAGCGCAGCTCGTGACAGCTCGTCGGCTGTCCGGTTGAGCAAGCCCGGGATATGAATGGCGCGAAGCGACCTCAGATGCTTCCGACTCCAGAGGAGGAGGTGGCGGGCGAGTTGTGACATGCGACGGGAGCGTAGACCACCTTGTCGGTTGATGTACGCAACGGTCGCAGAGTTGTCCGTACGGACTAGTACATGCTCGCCTCGTAAGCGTCTCTTGAGACGGTTCAAGGCCAGGTGTACTGCCAGCAACTCTAGGCAGTTGATGTTCCAGTGCAGTTGGGGACCCGTCCAAACCCCCAACACTGCATGCCCGTTGAACGTGGCCCCCCAGCCCTTGGCGGAGGCGTCTGTGTAAACCACAGCGTGCCTGGAGACCTGTTCCAGGGGCACTCCTGCCCGAAGGAATGAAAGGTCTGACCACGGGGTGAAGGTTTGGCGGCAGGCTGGAGTGACTTGGACCCTCAGCGTGCCGCTCTGCCACGCCCACCTCGGGACTCGGCCATGGAGCCAGTGTTGAAGCGGTCTTATATGGAGCAGCCCCAGCGGCGTGACCACCGCCGCAGCCGCCATATGCCCCAGGAGCCTCTGAAACTGTTTCAGTGGTGCCGCCGTCCTGTTCTTGAATGTATTCAAGCAGTTCAACACCGACTGAGCGCGTTCCTGCGTGAGGCGCGCTGTCTGACTGACCGAGTCTAACTCCATACCGAGAAAAGAGATCCTCTGCACCGGGGAGAGTTCTGCTCTTTTCCCAGTTGACCTGAAGGCCCAACTGGCTGAGGTGCGAGAGCACCCTGTCCCTGTGTTCGCATAACTGGTCCCACGACTGAGCTAGTATAAGCCAGTCGTCGAGGTAGTTGAGAATGCGCACGCCCTGTTCTCTCAGGGGAACAAGGGCTGCCTCCGCTACTTTCGTGAAGACACGGGGCGACAGGGACAGCCCGAAGGGCAGGACCTGTACTGATATGCTCGTCCTTCGAATGCCAACCGCAGGAATGGCCTGTGGTACGGAAGGATCGACACATGGAAGTACGGGTCTTTCAGGTCAATGCTGCAGACCGAACTTGGGGACGGATGCATCCGAAGACGCAGTTCTGCATGAGCATCTTGAAAGGAGGCTTATGAAAGGCCCCGTTCAAGATGCGCAGACCCAAGATTGGTCGTAACCCACCGCTTTCTTGGGCACAATGAAGTAAGGGCTGAAAAACCCTGCCTTCATATCGGCTGGAGGGACCGGTACCATCACGTCCTTCGCCAGTAGGACAGTGATTTCTCTCACAAGATGTGGGCATCGGCTGCCTTCACTGCTGTGAGGTGGATGACCCGAACTTGGGAGGACGCCGGGCGAACTGAATCGCATAGCCGAGTCAGATGGTCCTTAGGAGCCAGCGAGACGGTTGGGCAGCTCCCGGCACCCAGACACCGTACAAGCGGGACCATCGGGACCACCGACGTACCCGCAGTAGGGCAGCGAAGTGGAATGCAGGGACCTGGCCCGTGGCGGACCGAGGAGAGGTCTGAGTGTGCGGTGCACGTTTACCTGCTTCCAAATTGGCAGAGGGTGCGTGAGTAGCCTTTGATGACGCTCTCGAACCGCCCACTGCTGCCTGCTGGCGAGAGGGAGGATGAGTGTGGTCCGAAGTTGATTCGTCCATGACTCTCCCCTCTTGGGACCCAGAGACAGAGACAACCGCTTCCTGTCGAGATTTTTGAAAAAAAACAGATTATCCACCCGGCCCTCCTCCGGGGGAGGGAGAGATGCACTTACCCTCTCCCGAAGCAGTTCCCTCTCTCTCTGGGCTGCCCGTCCCGAGGCCTCTCGCTCCTCCGCTTACCGCCAGTAGACGGGGGCCAGGACGGGCGGGGCGGCCTGCCTACACCTAGCTCAACGGCACCGCTTTTGGAGGCTGCTGCGGCTGCGGTGCGGGAGCAGGGGTGGATGCAGGGGCCGCCCTCGGCGACGAGCAGGCTGGGCGCTGCAACCGGCGGACGGGTAGGGCAGCAGCTGTTCGCCGAGGCAGGAAGTGTTAGATCGCCGCAGTCTGCTCCTGTGCAGCCGGGAACTGCTGGGCCATGTTACCAGCTGCGTCGCCGAAGAGGCCAGTCTGGGATACAGGAACCTTGAGGAACCGAACTTGTCGGCGTCCCTATGTCAACCAGACACAGCCAGGTGGCGCTCCTGGACCACAAGTGTGGACATCGCACGACCCAGAGACCGTGCCATAACCTTCGTCGCTCGTGGCGCGAGGTCAGGTGCGGTACGGAGCTCTTTCAGAACTTCCGGATCGTAACCACCCCCGTGCATATTCCTCAGTGCTTTTAGCCTGAAGAACCTGCAGTAACGCCGTAGCATTAGGTGGAGGCAGCATCTCCACAGGCCACATAAGCCTCGCCGGCCAGACGAGTACCTACAGGCCCGGAAGAGGAGGCACGGTTTGCCCTGCTGGGTGGAGACAGTATAGGGACACACTTGCATCGCAACTGACCGCTCCACCGGGGGGACCCCCGTAACCCCTAGCTGCACCACCGAGGGTGGTGAGGGAGGAGGAGTTAGCAGGTCGGTTTCTGGCAGTAAAAGGTGCCGTCCACGACCTGTAAGCCCCTCATGCACGTCCGGGAGAGAGGCCCCCAGGGCAGGGCGCTGAGAACCAGCACAAGCTACCCCGAGAGTCAGTCGTCCAACCTCGAGGGTTCGGGACACGGTGGCTTTCTCCACTCGAGCCCTACCCTTTCGGTGGCCCGGGAAAGCATAGCCATTACTTCTAGATCCGACTCAGGCATTGCTACCGCCGGAGCGGCAACGCAGCCGAACCTTCCTCTCCAGAAGCTCCGGCACACCCTCCGATGCAGCGATTGACATCTGGTCGTCGGGAGGAGTGCCAAGGATACTGCTGGTACGCTCATTTTAGAGGGCCCAGCACGTTCCACTGGCAGCTCAACTGGTAGCGGAGTGCAAGAGGAGCGATGGTCCCTTTTTTTTTTTTTTTTTTTTTTTTTTGAGGGTTTGCCACCACTGTAATCCTCAGACCAGCCGTGCTACCGCCTGAAGTAGACCTCGCCTGTCTGCAGCCAGGACGAGAACTAGATCGAGACGGAGGCAACAGCTCCGCCCCTTTGTCGAGGTAACGGAGCCTGGCCGCAACTCCGAGATGAGCATCCACAGTGAGAAGATGACTCATCCACGAACGCCACCTCAGCGTGCTACCGCCCAGACACGTGAGGCAGCGATCGTGACCATTCACCCAGCGCCAGGCAACGACCGCATCCAGAAACGCACGGGTGACGTTGTCTGAAGCAAGACCCAACTCGTCTTTATAAAGACGCAACGTCAAGTTTGCCAGATGCAACATCGTCTTTAAAAAGACGCACCCGTGAATGCTCTTTTAGGGAAAAAACTATTTTAGCGTGCTGAAGCAAACAGGGGAGATGGTCATCTGCAACACAACCAGGGGGTAGTGCAGCCTGATGTGTGCAGTCCACTCGACACGGGAAGAACCACCACCGCTGCAGTGCCGTACCACCAGCACGAGAGTCTTCCGAAGAGCGTGCTCAACTCGTTGAATTCACTCGTTCAGCAGAAGTCAGGAGCAGAACGATGTAACCGCTCGGCTCCGAAGCGAAAAGCTGAATATGCGCTGCACCTGCTGCCTATTTATGCTCACGCTGTGATCAGCGGCAGCTGGATGCAATAATCGCATGCCAATGTGCATTGGCTCGTTTAGTTTACACTCGAAGTGGATTGGTCTCTCTAAGCGATATCCCAATTCGTCGGTCCTCCGACGTGACGTCGAGAGTGACCGACTGATAGGGAAGGACATATTCCTTGTCATTAAAGTGAAATTACTGAACCTAAACACAGGAGCGTGAGAAAAATGCTCATTTTAGAAGAAACTTTAGATCTGAACTCTTCACACACATTATATATATAATATTATGTTTTCAAATTTTCATTCAAATTGTATTTAAATTATCTATTTTAAATTAATATCTTAGTCTACAATTATATATAGTTAGATATTTATGCGCGCACACACACACACATAATATTACATGTTGAAATCAATTCTATATTTAATAATTAAGATCTTGAATACATTCTATTATATATTTATATATTCACACACTTTGCCATGCTTACCTATATAAAATATAACATACCATTATATATGTCCATCACATATATTTTACAATATTTACAGAAATCATTTTTGCAACATGTCAGAATATGCAAACAATATAATAGAATATAAGTTAGTTATTTAAACGAGAAAAATAGCTTAAGTCACTCGTTGTTTACCATCGTGTCTGTTATTCAGCCACCTGGACCAGGTTTCTTTACTATCTTAACCAGCAAGACTAGTTTGACCTGGTTAATATACACACGCTCTGAGCGGGTGTTTTCATCAGAGATCCTTCACATCACTGATCGTCTGGTCTTTGTTTCTTCTATCCTGTACATCAGTGAGCGTGGACGCGTTTACACCGATGATTAGCATGCAGACGTGCGCTAGCGTGCTCTTTCCGTGCCCTTAACCCTGACTTTCATCATCAGAGGAGCGCAGACAGAGCCGAATCCTCATCTTCCGTCCGCATCTGCTGGATCCTTTAAAAGGAAATGTCATCGAGATAGATGGCGTCGTTCTTCGCCGATACGCATCACCAAAAAAACAAGTCGTTTCAGCCTCTTTGAATTCTAACAGGAGGCGAATTATGATTGTGCTGGAGAGATGTTGTTAGGGGCTGTTTGATTCTCTTAAAGCCTCGTATCAGACTGACACACACACACACATGTTTGGAAATAAGGACGTTACTCTGGGACTGTTAACACACACTGATGTGGTTTGCTCAAATACAGTTAAATACGTTTCATTACAGACCAGAGACGAGGAAAGTCGAGAAGAAAAAAACAGTTTACATGTAACTGGAGCATAAAATAACAATTCATTTATTAATAATTCAGTATTTACCCAAAATCAATCAAACAAAAACTGAAGACCAGAAAACATACTCCACGCAAGCATGCGTTATTGAGCAAAATATGAAATATTTAATGTTTATTTCTTACTTAACCTTTTTCTCTCTGTCAGGAAATACTGATTCTTCAATATTATTATTATGTGTAATATTTATATATTTAGCTTGTGGTCTTGTAGCACATATTTAATGTGTGTTTTACTAAATCTCTCAGAAATATTAAATATTAGTTAGTCCATATTATTCCAAATTGTATTTATTATTTTGTGTGTATAGATATATAGTGTGCAATTGTATGTGTATGCATATATATATATATATATTCCCTATATTTTGCAGTAATATTCAGAAATCAGGTCATAGCACGTTTCACTTTTAATCACATGACTTTAGTACACATTTATACATATTCTGTATTTATTTAAATACTATTAATATGTATATTTTTATATTTTTATTTTATTATATACACAATAACAGCACAATAACACACTCGGGAAAATATTGTCTAATTATCGTTATCGAAAAAACCCACAAAAATATCGAGATATCATTTTTTTTCAATATCGCACACCCCTGCTCTGCACACCGAATCTGACATTTCCCGCACGTTAAAAAATAAATACAACCTCACGTCGTGTCAATCACGCTTACACGCTGCCTCCGAAACTTTCGTCCGTCATAAACAAACTCATAAACAACAAATGTAAAGAGCACACTTCTTTTGATATCTCATGTGCATGCATTCAGACATGTGAGCTTATAGTCACAGATGCAGTGGAATAAATGAGACAAAACACACGATCAGAGCAGACTGACTGGTCAAGACATCATTCGAATAGTGTTGGAGTTTGATTAATGGATCCAAACATAACCCGTGCAAGCATCTGTATAGAGAGAGACATGGAAGCAAGTGTTAAAGATGCATGTCTGGTATCGTTTCAGTTCCTCCGGTTCTGTCAGTGCCGCAGCAGTCCTTCAACGCCACCGCCGACTACCAGGAGTCAGTGACGTTCACCTGCATCACGTCTGGCTCCCCCGACCCTCAGGTGACCTGGCACTGGTGGGTAACAGTAATGTTTGTTAAGATACACTCTGAATGTTGCTGCTTGGTCCAAACCCTGAAGTATGTAGGGTGCTGGACATCACAGCTAGTGTGTAGGACACAGTGTCCTCGATTCATCTTTTCTATCTGTATGCAAATGGCAGCGGCTCGGTGGCGTTTGATCAGATGTTCAAAGCCGTTCATGATAACAGAGTTGAGGGCGGGAAACGCTCAAACTCTGAGATATGTCTATTGTGTGAGGGAGACATTGAGCGTGCGTGTGTTGAATGTTGCAGATTTTAACATTTTGTTGAAATGACTTTGATTTATTTAAATACTATTATTATGTATGTTATTTTTATTTTATTTTATTATATACACAATAACACACTCGGGAAAATATCGTCTAATTATCGTTATCGAAAAAATCCACAAAAATATCGAGATATCATTTTATTTCAATATCGCACACCCCTACTCTGCACACTTAATCTGACATTTCCGCACGTAAAAAAATAAATACAACCTCACCTCGTGTCAATCACGCTTACACGCTGCCTCCGAAACTTTGGTCCGTCATAAACAAACTCATAAACAACAAATGTAAAGAGCCGCTTCACTTGCACACCTCTTTTGATATCTCATGAAAGTCTAACAGTAGATGCTTGTGAAAATTCGGACTCTGTTTCTTTTCCATATAGTCTCATTGCTGTCTGGAGATATAAAGGCTGGGGCTGTCAAGTGATTGAAATGTTATTTTAGATTAAAATCTAATTAATTACATGATGTGTTGATTAATTAATCGCAAATTCATCATGCATCAATTTTCAAAATTACCGCCAAACGTTCAGTTAATGTGTTAAATGAGAAAAGCATTGCAAACACTTGTAAAATATAGCTTTATATAAACATAGCTTTCATAGAAATACATGCATTTTATTATATTTTTTATTTACACTGAGATACATTTAATGCATGACATGTAAATTGCAATAGTTGTGCAATTTATAGATTAGTGCATTAAAACATAAACACTACCATATATATATATATATATATATATATATATATATAAATTAAAGTCATTATTGTATTAAATTAGAAAGACATTGAATAAACATCACAAAACATAGCTTTATTTTAATTCAACATTGCATAAATAATGATCAGAAATGGGGTTTAATGGGTGTTTAAAATTGTATATTGAAATATGAATTGATTTTGAAAGCTCTCAATATAACAAAATTAATAAAATAGACTGTCTTTTATACACTGCCACGAATCACTGTCTAAATGAGTGAGTCATTGAATCATTCATTCGACCGATTCTTTCAGTGGCTCGATTTGTTCAAAACCATGTGTTTATTCAGAAATATCATATTGTTCAGAAAGCCACAACAGTTATGTCAATTTTTTATTTGCAAAATTGAGCAAGACGGCCAATATTGACAATAAAAATGTAACACTTTTATTGAACTTTTGTATAAAATCAATGGTGCGGATACTGAAGTAAAGCAGCACTCTTGCTGGTGTGATATTGCTAAACTATATCATATGATGTATATAAAAAAGGGCATTTGTGTTTCATATCTTTAATTGTAGGCTCATGTAACTGCATTCTAACGAGCTTCATCACACAGTCAGTCATCAGTGTAAGATGGTCAAAGATAAAAACAGGTCTGAGACAGATTATTGAGTTAAATCGACAGATATAATGAAGACTTGTGTTTCTCACGGATGGGATTGAATCAGAGGTCTTCAGTGGGAGTGAAGTTATAACGTCTGAATATTACGAGCATAAAGTGCAGCACAATTAGTTATCACCCGTTTATGATTGGCATGATACTTTTCTAAATTGCTGAAATGAAAGTGCTTTAAAACTGAGGTATTTTTAAAGAACAAAGTTCTCTTTAATTCACTCAGACTCTGAAATTACAGTCATTACCAGCAGAGATGTTAAAGTGTGTTTTATGAGTCATGTCACATACGTTTGCTGCTCTGAAGATTCATAATCAAAATTCATAATTTTAAATGCTGTTCAATTGAACAAATAGGATCTCGCAGGATTCAATTCATTATTGTTCATTTGATTAGTAAGCTTTACAAATTGATGCATTTATCCAGTTTTATAGTATTTACTGCACAATATAGATAAAAAAGGCATTTTCTTATAAATATATATGCATTATCTTTTCTCAAATACGAAAATAATTCATATTATGAATTTGATTAATAAGCATCAATAAGCACTATAAATAAAACGCATTATATCATATATAAGTAATATCATAAAAGCTTTAATTTTCATATAAATATATGCTACATTTAGCAACTTAATTATTTATCATATTTATTAATTTGCGATTTACAAATAAGTACATTAAAAAAATAATAATACCAATTGGATATGAAGTTAAGAAATTCACTGTATTTCCTAAAATAAATAAACAAATAGATTATGTTGTGATCATAAAAATACTTAATATTATTAATTAGATAATAAGGATCAATAAGTAATATTATAATTCAATGCAATAAACATTGATATCATAAAAAGCTTTTTCATTAATATTTTTTTTTTCATTAGATATTTAAAATATCATATTTTTATATATATTTCAATTCAGAAACATTTAATTTGACAATATTGCAATTTACAAATAATCACATCAAAAAGTGAACATTGCCAGATTATGTAATATATACATAAAAAAGCATGTATTGCATTTCCTAAAACATTAATAAATAGTATATATACCAATAATTGTTACCATAAAATGACTTAATAATATTAATTAGATTTATAACCATCAATTAATAATATTTTAATACAGTGCAAGAAACATTGATATCATAAAAAGTATTTTAATTTAAATATATGCAATGTTTATTTATGTTTATCATATTTATTATTGAATATTCATCATATATTGTTATATATATATTTACATTTAGAAACATTGACTTTATGACTTAACACTATTCATATTATTTATGAATTATATTTCATGTTATTGATATTAATGAACATTAATACTTGATATACTCAATCAGTCAGATTATTAGGTTAATGTCACTTTACTGAAGTGTCTTTAGTTAATCGTGATCATTATGTCCAGCTGTTAATTAGTTCTTGTTTCTCTTTAAAGGAAAATGTTGTCATCATTTACTCGATTAATGATATTTTCATCTGTGCAACACAAAAGGAGGTGTTGAGCAGATGAATCATGACAGAATGATTATTTTGGATATTGCACATCATTCCTCTGAACTCTTTGCTCAGTCTCTGCTCTTCACGACTGCTTCGTTAGCTTGTTAAAGTCTAATTGGGTCCATGTTCCGTTGTTTTTCCTGATAGCCCAGCGGCTAATTGTGTCTCTGAACAGTCAGGGGCCTTGTTATTGATTGAATCGTTAGCAATGTGAATCTTCATTTCTATAGTTCGTGTTCTTTAGTCTCTGCACTTTTGTAGTTTAAACTCAGAAACTCTTAGTTTAACTAACGAGCAGGGTTATTTTAATGAATTCTTTTATTCAGGAAGGATGCATTGAATGATGGATTGTATAGTGAATTAATGAATGATGCATTTATATTTTAGTGTGATAGAAGACTAGTTAGGCAGGTAGAAGCTAAATAATTTAGGGCCTTATAAGCAAGTAGTAATATGTTGTAACTGATATGGAACTTAATAAGTAGCCAGTGCAGAGATTGTAAAATTGGTTTTATTATAATCATATTTTCTTGACCTGGTAAGGATATTTTTAGATATATCTGTTTATTGTAGATGCACAATCACCACCTAGCAGTGCATTACAATCCAGTCTAGAGCTCATTAATGCATAGCTTTACTGTTCCTGTGGCTCGTTAGCAGCGCAAAGGTTGTGGGTTCAATTCCCAGGGAACACACATACAATAAATGTATAACCTGAATGCACTGTAAGTCGCTTTGGATAAAAGCATCTGCTAAATGCATACATGTAAATGTACTGCATCAGAAACAGGTAACATGTTCTGTAGCTTGGCACTGTTTCTATAATGGAAGAATATTGTTTTTGTAACATGACATTTTCTGCTGTCTAAGATCTGACTGCATAGGGAATAACAGTACATCCATCTAGATGCAAACTGCAGCAAAGCTCCTTGATTATTACGCCGGAATGAGAGCCTACAAAATCACTACTTTTCATTTTCTGTCAGTCTTAGTACACGATGTAACTACAGAAGAGTCAAGCTTTAAATAAGAACAATATCGAAACTCTTTGGTCATTTTTGAGCGACATGCTAATCCGATTCAATGATCTATGCTAAGCTACGCTGAAAGTGCTTCCGCCAGACCCGGAGATCGGCTGAATGGATTCGAAAATGGTAAAACTCAACTCTTTAACTCTTTGGGAGATGTAAAATAAGCCTATTTCCAAAAATAGTGAAGTGTTCCTTTAAAAATCTGTATGCAGTCATGTAGAATTAGCTCATTAATTGCCTCGCTGATAGATGGACTTTTTTCCTCCAAATGAATTTACACACACTAATTGAACTGGGAAGAGATTCATATTTCTACAGGCTGTTAACTCCATTACAGATGTGTCTCATCTGCTGGTCTGTGTCCGCAGGAAGAGTCACGTGATCGAGCGATCGGAGCAGTATGTGCTTAACACGCTGGACGGAGGCAGAAGCATGCTGACCGTCAGAAACATCCGGCAGGGCGACGGTGGGCCGTACACATGCCGCGCGAGCAACAAGGCCGGGAGCTCCGAGAGCCAGCTGTTCCTGAAAGTGTTCGGTGAGGAATCGTTGGCATTGATTGATTTGTATAAGCTGTTCTGTTGTGGCGTCTCAGAGGAAGTCTTTCCTCATACAGACGATGCTTCTTTTCTTTTTCCATTTAGTTGTTTCCGCTCAGATTCTCTTGAAGAAAATAAAGCGATGCATCTTCGGCGCAGTAAATGTGCCGCGATTCAGAGAAACGAAAGACTGTTCAATTATCATGATAAACTCCAGCAGGGTCTTCATTCGATTTCTGTTTTCATATTAACACACTGATCATTCTGATTGGACCTTCTGTCTGTCGTATGGAAATGTGTGGATGATTTATTCTCCGCCATCACTTTTTTTCTTTTTTTTTTTTTTTTTAGCCAACATGCATAAAACATATTATGTACATATTAATACAAACATATACATCTCACAACAGTAGTAGAAATAAAATAACAAAAACAAATGAAAAAGGGTGCAAATAACAAAAACAAAAATCAATCTTTAAAACAAATAACATAAAAAAAAAAAAAAAAAAAATCTTTGCCAGGAAAAAATAATAATAATTTCATTAACCAAATTAAACTGACATAATGCTTCATAGGTATTTTTAGCTTTTCTGTTTCTAATATTTTGCAAAGTTATACCATATTGTTTAATTTCTTTAAGAAAATGTTCACATTTTGGCTCAGCTTTAGTCCATTTCTTTGCATGAATATGATACTTTCCAAGTAAAATGATTAGCTGTGTAAGAAAATAAAGTGTACTTCTAGAATCAATGGTTTCTTGTACAAATGACATCATACATTCCTATATGTATTATTGTTCCAATCATCCTCGAAATGAAGTTAGAGACATCTACCCAAAATAATCTTGAGTATATACATTGAAAGAAAAGATGAGTTACCGATTCTTTAACAACACCACACAAATCACAGAAATATCCAGTTTGAATCTTTCAAATTATTCTTCAACAATTCTGTGTAATATTTTAAAAGATACCTCTTTTACTTTATTACTGATGAAAATGTATTTGTTATTGACCATACTTTCTTCCACTCAATGTGTTTAGATGACCAAAAGACTGTTGAGTCCGGCTCAAAATTCTTCTAATATATCTATTACTGCATTTATCTTTAACAATATTAATATCACCAATAAACAGTATATCACAATTCAATGGCTGTTGGTCAGCATTTATATAATGTGTAGAATTACGTCATAAAGAAACAACTTTACTTGAAATTGCATCAGAAATAACAGCATAGTCTTTTGGTTATTCTCCGCCATCACGGTCCTCCAGACTCACGTTTATATGACGCTCGTATTGAACGGGGGGGGGTTTGTGGTGTAAAACGTGGAGCGGGAACACGGCTGTAACATTTATAGCGTGTGACGTTAACTTACAACAGAGACGAGAAACAAAGACCCAAAACACAAACAGCTGAAGAGGATAGAGATGTGTTTACTCCTCAAAAACCTGCTTAAATATCACGGGAACCTCCTGTAACAATGGAAATACAAAATATAGAATTACTTTAATATAGGTCAAAAATAGACAATTTGTCAACATGTATTCAGCCATATAGTTTATAAATACTGAAATATATTAAATTGTAATTATATGATTTAATTAATAATTATATTGCATTATTATTATTATTATTAATGACAATGATAATCAACTAAGTAAATATTAATGTTATTATTTAATACATATATATATATATATATATATATATATATATATATATAAGGAGAGTAGCGGTACGTACGGTTTTGACGTCACGGTTCGGTACGGTTTCGGTACAGCAGGAGGAAGAAATTATAAACTTGCTTGTTTTTTTTATTAAACAATGTTTCACTAAACAAATTGGCCTTTCTTTAAATAAATTAAGTTATGCTTCAAATTCAAAAATCTACCTCAGCTTACGCGCTAAACTATAGGAAGCCCTTTTATATTACTATACAGTTACAAGTAACAACAGAGCCCAAACTTAAATGACTATTTATTTTTACTATAGTAATAACCACTCAAAAATTCAAATTTTTGAATTTTTAAATTCATTTCATAATTATAGGGTACAATTTATATTTGCTGTTGAAATATAATCATTTATACAGTGGCTGTCATAAAATATATATTAAGATATCACTAACAGGTAAAGTCAAATATAATGCTAGTCTAATATTTGACAAACACAGCTGTGGTCCACTGGGTTACGCGTCTGCTCGTAATGACAGCAGCTGTCTGAGGTTCATACGGTGCTCTGTGTTTGGTGTGAGTCTGCTGACCTCGCTGTCATTACAGTCCTCGTGTTTATCAGGAGAGCATGTTGAGAAGAAGAGCACGTCATACGAGCATCAGTTCACTGTGCTTTACAGCCAGGAGCTTCACAGTCATTCATTCTGCTGCGCCAGCGGAAAGTGCATCGTCACAACATACGGGGAAACTACAGTCAAACAAATGCTGGATTGAGAGTAAACCGCAACTCATGGATGGGTCTAGGGTTGGGTATCGTTTTAATATGCATTCTTTTCAAATCCCAGTTTCAATTCCAATGTGATTAGATAATGATATTAAACATTTATCCCGTGTCTCTTTTTAGCAAACCATTACACGATATATATTTTAGTATGCATTTGAGAGACGTTCTGAAATGTAATGCATTTATACATGCATGCAAATGTTGCAGCTTTAATTGCCTTTTTTGGTAATTTCATGACTTAACTGACGACAGACTCGTGTGCAGTTTCTTGTGCGCTTATTTATGATGACGCGACCAGAGCGTGCGCCATAAGCACAGTGACGGCTGACAGGACAGCAAAGATTGTTTTACTGACATATAGCCTGCCAGTGTAACCCCCCCCCCGGGTCCGCACCATCACACCGAGCGGGTCTCGAACCCGGGATTCTGGCGCGGGAGGCGGGCGCTCTACCAAGGAGGCTAAAGGCTACAGCCCCCAGCGTCAGTCGCTAGAGCGCCTCTTTTTGAGGTCAGGGGAGTAATGTTTACACACAGCCCTTACAGGAATACACATCTGTTACACTCACCCCCCTAAACCTCACTCCCATCCGGGTCACGGCACCAATGTAACCCCCCCGGGTCCACACTATCCTAACTCGTTCTTGTTCCGAACGGGTCTCGAACCCGGGATTCCGGCGCTCTAACAAGGAACGCCAAAGGCTACAGCCTCTAGCTGGCATATACATCTGTTACAACAGCATCTCGTTGTTCTACCGAAGCTCATTTGGCTGATGTACCTTTTCCGCGCTCATTTGACTCGCGCCTGGCGCTGAAAAGAAAAAGAAAAAGGGGACAAAAACTGCATTTTGAGCAGGGTGGCCAAGCATAGATCAGTGGTGGCACTGCTGCACGGATGAACATCACAACATTGTGATCGCACACCTCAAAGCTTGAGGAATGAAACAGACAAATCATTTTAATCTAGGAATAGAATCACGTTAGTGTTTGAGTCATGTTCGCGATCTTTAACGATCTATTAAAGTAATGTCATGTTGGTGGTGACACCTCTCTTGCAACATGTTTAGCTATCACAGATATTATACTTCTTCACAGATATTACAGATATTAGGCTTCTGATCGCAAATGCAGGCAAACTGTGGAGGCTTAGATTAGTGAGCAAGGTCCTGGCAGATCACACCGGTCCTCACAGATGAAGAGAAAAAAAAGCGCATAGGAATCGATAGACGGAATTAAAATTTTAATTTGACAACAAGTATCCGATTCTGGAATTTTCGATTCCCAACCCTAGATGGGTCATAATATAATTTACCACAGTGGGTTGTTCATTTAACCTAGGACAATTGATTGATTTCTGCTAATTACAGAAATACTATCTTCATTTTACCTCATTAATATTTTCAAAATAACTGAAATCCTGTCACATTGTGTAAAATATACTACACCACTACTGCATTTGCACAATACAACTATTAAAAAAAAACAACATTAATCCTAATTCAAGGACAAATTTCAACGTAGTATACATACAAACCGGAAATATGATAGAAAATAATCATGAAATATAATAAATGTGAAAATAATAACTGTTCAGTGTCTGGCAACTATTTATGGGCAATAAATAAACACCAGTGCCAGGATTATTATCATTAACTAAATCTAAAAATGTTAAAAAAAAAAAAATCTATTGAAATAAAAACAAGTTAAATAGGTTTAAAAACAATAAAAGTCAAAACCACATAACATAATGACTAAAAACGAAATGAAGATGAAAAGTGAAAATATTAAAATAAAAATGTATTTATAATTATTATATAATAATAGTATATACATAATAAAATAAAATATCACTGATTAATACATAATAATTATTTATAATGTGTTATTTAATCATATTCTATACAATTATTTTCATGACATTATATAATGAATATATTTTCAGTATTTATAAACGGACTGTAATGCTTAACTTGTCAACAAAAAATTAAAGTGTAATCAACCGTTGTCCATTTTCCACCAAAATAATGTTCTTGAATAATGCCACAGCGGTTCTAAGTGGTTGCTAGGGTGTAATTTTGCAGTTGCTAGGGTGTCGTGTGTGGCTACACCGTTCAGAACACCTTAGCAACACTCAGGCATCCTCTTTTGCCGAGTTTCTCAAGTACAAACATCACCCGTGTTTTCCTGGAGTGCTTCCCGGCTCGTATGTGTTTGTCTTTGCTGGAGTGTGTGTGTGTGTGTGTGTGTGTGTGTGTGTGTGTGTGTGTGTGTGTGTGTGAGACTGTCTCTGTGTCTGTGTGTGTGTGTGTGTGTGTGTGTGACTGTCTCTGTGTGTGTGTGTGTGTGTGTGTGACTGTCTCTGTGTGTGTGTGTGTGTGTGTGTGTGTGTGTGTGTGTGTGTGTGTGTGTGTGTGTGTGTGTGTGTGTGTGTGTAGCAGACGCATGCTTTCGTTCTCCGCAGCCTCTGGGCGTTTCTGCTGCGTCTCCTGCTACAAATAACTCCTTGATCTCTGCAGACGCTGTTCAAAGACCTGCGCTGTGAACCGTTTCTGCTGGCTTTCATTCACTCTCTGTGCGAGAGCAGCAACGGCTCTTCTGCATGAAACGTGTTTGCCCTCGACTCTGCTGGTGTTTAGGGCAACACTAAGAAAGATACATAGAGCAGCTTGTCTGTGGGACACACACAGACACACACACACACACACACACACACAAACACACACACACACACACACACACAGACACACACACACACACACACACACACACACACACACACGCACACAGACACACACACACGCACACAGACACACACACACGCACACACACACACACACACACACACACACACTCACACACACACACACACACACACAGACACGCACACACGCACACAGACACACACACACACACACACACACACACACACACACACACACACACACACACACACAGACACAGACACACGCACACAGACACACACACACACACACACACACACACACACACACACACACACACAGACACAGAGACAGTCACACACACACACACACACACACACACACAGACTTCTAACAGGGTTTATCGATGAGTTCAGCATTAAACAAGACCTTCCTGATGTGAACGTGTGCCACTAAAACTCTCCGGCTGAGAGGAAGACCTTGCACCTACAGGAAAGATGTTCAGAGCATAAAGACATTTTCAAAAGATTTTATTAAAGAAAAAAATCGATTTTGCATAAAGTAAATCAAGATTTTGTTATTTATTTATTTTTAGCAGAAAAAAGGGTTTTATTAGAAACGTAAACAAATGCATAAAGAAAGTTTTTTTGTCATTATAAATTGGAAGAAAAAAATTTGCATAAAGAAAATTAAGGTTTTATTATTAATTGGGGAGGACAAATTGCCCAGTGAAAATAAATAATTTTAATTAGAAATGAAACAAGCAAACACATTTTTTGGGGATAAAGCAATGAAAGGTTTTCATTATTGTAAAAACATGAATAATTTTTAGTACAGTAAATTGGAGGGGACATTTTTCATAAAGAAAATTATTCTTATATATATATATATTTTATTATTATTATTATTATACAAAAATATTAGTGCTGTCAAATTAGCACGTTAACGCAAGCTATTAATTTTTCCAGTTTAGCGCGTTTAAATTATTTAACGCCGTTATCTCAGGGGGGGGGCTAGGGTTGGCCACCCCACTCTTGCTGCTACTTCTGTCTCTTTTTTCTTGACAAGGGGTGCATTTATTCAGTCGCAGCAAGTCTTTACGAGCACATCAAACTGGAGACGTTTCAGATGCACTTCCACTTCAGCGCATGAGACAAACGAGCGGAAACGGACCTGTGATCGCAGCAAGCGCTGTAGCCTGTATCATTTCATATCAAAGCACAAAATAAACTACGAGCATGCCATGTCGTGATCGGTAAAGACATGAAGTTACCAAAAAGGCGATTAAAGCTGCCTTAAAACTGTGCATGCATGTCATATGTTATATATGATTTACATGTCTCTGAAATGGTTTTCAAAACTGTCCCTAAAATGTAACACACGCGATTCAACTCGTCAGCTCATCAGTAGAGACTGAAATGGGTCGGAGAAGGTAGAGTTGAGAGAAAATATGATCCTTAAAAGTCCTTAAAATGGATACACATAAATCCATAAAAAGGATAGCCAATAAAACAGTACAATGACAAATTCACTTAAACTTTGAACTTTTAATTAACAATATTAATAAGGGAAATATGTTTTACCTGCATTATATCACAAATAAACAAACAGTCTTTGGATTTCACCTTTCTTTAAAATGATCGTAGTTTGTGGTTCAAAATACACATCGGCCATAAAATAGTACTTCGGCACATTCACATAGGCCTATAATAAACACCTAACTTTAATTAACTAAATTAATAAGACGGATATAGTCTACTTGCGCTGTATAAGGTTTTTTTCCTCTTTTAAAGCAAATGCGTTGTGGTTCATTATTTTATTCATTTTTAATGAAAACAGCAACAAAAAAGCCAAACTCACTTATATTAAATGAAGAAATGAAACTTTTATTAACAAAAATTGCGCTTTTGGATGATTACCTCACATCACTCTGGTCACGTTACCCCCCGCTCAAAATACGTTCCCGCGGCTATGAATGTACCTCCAAATGACTAGAAATTCAGTATTCACTAACTGCAGAATTATATATATATCTTTTTTTTTAACTTTATCACTAGACAGACAGATACATTTACACTAGTAATAAAACTGTAAATCTTTTTCTGGTGAATTGCAGCATTCAACTACAAAAGGAGATGTGAAATAAATGAATCATAAATATAATTTATTGTAATGCTTAATTGTGCTAATATATATATATATTAGGGATGAGTGATATGAACAAAATCTTATATCACGATATGACAAATGTTATATCACGATAACAGTATATAACACAATATAGTGATTTATTTAATTAAATATATATATATAGTTTTTTATTAATATATATATATATATATATGTGTGTATGTATATAATTTGAATTTGCTCTTATTTGTTGAGAATAAGAACCCGAGTCTGTTCAAGTATAAGTGTGATGTCCTCTATAAGACAGATCATTATATTTAGTGCAAAATGAGGTGTAATTCAAAGCAAATACTCTCCAATAGAAACGTCTGCAGTGACTCAAAGTCTGTCTGTCTGTTCAGTCCAGCCGCACATCACTCAGCTGAGGAACGTGACGGCCGTGGAGGGAAGCGCTGCTATGATCTCCTGTACAGCGGAGGGAGAACCACTGCCCGAGATCTCATGGAGGAGAGCCAGTGATGGACAGAGCTTCACAGATGGAGATCAGGTGAATAACACACAGATCAGACCTTCACAGATGGAGATCAGGTGAATAACACACAGATCTGATACAAGAGCTCTCGTTTTCACTCAGGTTTGAAACGACATTAGAGTGAGTCAATTATGGCAGAGTTTTTGTTTTTAGCTGAACTAGCCCTTTAAAGGTCTAGTATCAATTCACTTAAAAAGTATAATGTGTTGTTAATTTGCTCACCCTCAGGCCATCCAAGATTTTACTTTTTTTCCTCAATAGAACAGTAAAGATGATTTTCAGCTGAAGCTGTGCTCCTTGTTGATTCATAAAATGCAAATCAATGGCTACCGGCACTTTGAGAGGTAAAAAAGCAAATATAAGAAACACAAAGTGAATCCATCTTGGATGGCCAGAGGGAGAGTACATTTACAGCAACTGTTCACTTTTGGGTGAACTATCCCTTTAAATCTCACCTGCGGTATTAATGCGGTACAGTGACCGTGTAGCTCTTCCTGTTCCATAATCATTAGCACAGGCGGCATTCCTGATGATTTCATCATTACAGGACTCAGGTACATGACAGCTCCTCAAAGTCCTGTTCAGCGTTGTGTAGATAATCACTGGTGTTCAGTCGTCTGTGTCGGCCACGCCTCCTGTTACCACTCATTTCCCTCCAGCAGAATAGCATCCTGCAGATGCTGATGATGAACACACTGTACAGCAGGAGTCTGAGACGCATGACAAACTCATGGAGCTGATGAACCAAATGAGCAGAATCAAATGCCTGTCTATCTGTCTATCTGTCTGTCTGTCTATCTGTGTATGTATGTATGTATGTATGTATGTCTGTCTGTCTGTCTGTCTGTCTGTCTGTCTGTCTCTCTGTCTGTCTGTCTGTCTGTCTGTCTGTCTGTCTGTCTGTCTGTCTCTCTGTCTGTCTGTCAATTCAATTCAATTCAATTCAATTCAATTCAATTCAATTCAATTCAATTCAATTCAATTCAATTCAAATGAGCTTTATTGGCAAGACTTGGCCAGTATTGCCAAAGCATTGTCCATTACATGAATAAGGAACAAACGATTATATAATACACAGAACAAGTCTGTGTGCCTGTGTGTGTGTGTGTGTGTGTGTGTGTGTGTGTGTGTGTGTCTGTGTCTGTGTCTGTGTGCCTGTGTGTCTGTGCCTGTGTGTGTGTGTGTGTGTGTGTGTGTGGTTGGCTCGGTCTGTCTGTCTCTTTTTTTCTGTCTGTCACATTTTTTCTCTCTGTCCGTCCCTCTATCTATCTATCTATCTATCAATCGTTTTTCTGTCTGTCCATTCGCTCCTCTGTCGTCCTCTTTTCTCTCTCAGTATGCTGTGGTTGTGTCGTCTCACAGAGATCTCAGTAGCATATCAAAAAGTCAGGAAGCATCTGCCCAAGGCGAGATGGTGTCAGACGTGCACACAATCACACACACACACACACACACACACACACACACACACACACACACACACACACACACACACACACAGAGAGAGAGAGAGGCAGTGTGTGTCTGCGGTTTTTACTCACTGATCAGTTTCTGGTAGCTGCTTACAGGCCAGCTCTCCGATATAATTTGTATTTGGAGGTCGTAACACCATAAAATGAGAAATTTGATTCTGGCAGCTGATTTTATTAGTTGTTTATTACATTCATTCAGTCGGAAAGGTGGTTTTTCACGATGCATTGTAGTTTAATGCAGGAATGTTTGTGAGAGATTCTGTAGTTTATATTCATGTGTTTGAGTTCACTCGCTCCATTGGTTGTGTGTTTGTGTATTGTGTTTTTGAATTTAAAAATGAAATCTGTGTCATTTACTAATTCAATCATTACTAGTAGCAGTGCTCATACCAAACATCTACTGTACAACATCCTAGCAACCACAGAGCAGTGTATCAAAACCCACACCTCAGCAACCATGCAGCACTGCTCTAGCAAACACTGAGAACACCCTAGCAACCACCTAATGACACCCTAGCAACTGCTCAGAACCTCTTAGTAATTTAATGGATATACCCTAGCAAACACCTAGAATACCCTAGAAACATCTCAGCAACACGATTAAAAAACACTCAATACTAGAAAACATAGTAACACCATATTAACTATTCAGAACACATTAATTTTAGTCATATTTATAGAGTTATGCCCTAGCAACCACCTAACAACAGCTTATAAACTATTCGGAACACCTTAAAAATTCCAGAGGTATGCCTTAGCAAACACCTGAAATACCATAGCAACAGCTTAGCAACAAGCTGTAAAAAAATAAAAATAAGCAAACACATAGTAACACCCTAACAACTATTCAGAACACCTTAGTGACCATATGTATATATGCCCTGGCAGACCGCTTAGCAAAACACTATAAAAATACCTAACAACTATTCAGAACACCTTGGTAACCATATAGAAATTCCATATAGAACACCCTAGCAACCACTTGGCAACACAATATAAAAACACTCATAACACCCTAGCAACCATATATATATATATATACACTCACCGGCCACTTTATTAGGTACACCTGTTCAATTGCTTGGTAACACAAATTGCTAATCAGCCGATCACATGGCAGCAACTCAATGCATTTAGGCGTCTAGATGTGGTGAAGATGACTTGCTGGAGTTCAAACCGAGCGTCAGAACGGGGAAGAAAGGGGATTTAAGTGACTTTGAACGTGGAATGCTTGTTGGTACAGACGGTCTGGTCTGAGTATTTCAGAAACTGCTGATCTACTGGGATTTTCACACACAACCATCTCTAGGGTTTACAGAGAATGGTCCGAAAAAGAGAAAATATCCAGTGAGCAGCAGCTGTGTGGATGAAAATGCCTTGTAAGAGGTGTAAGAGGTCAGAGGAGAATGGACAGACTGGTTAGAGATGATAGAAAGGCAACACCACTCGTTACAACCAAGATCTGCAGAATACCATCTCTGAACACACAACACGTCGAACCCTGAAGCAGATGGGCTCCAGCAGCAGAAGACCACACCGGGTGCCGCTCCTGTCAGATAAGAACAGCATAAGGAGACTACAATTCACACAGACTCACCAAAACTGGACAATAGAAGATTGTAAAAACATTGCCTGGTCTGACGTGTCTCAGACATTCAGATGGTAGGGTCAGAATTTGGCGTAAAGAACATGAAACATGGATCCATTCTGCCTTGTCTCAATGGTTCAGGCTGGTGCTGGTGGTGTAATGGTGTGGGGGATATTTTGTGGCACATTTCAGGCCCTTTAGTACCAATTGAGCATTGTTTAAATGCCACAGTCTATCTGAGTATTGTTGCTGACCATGTCCATCCCTTTATGACTACAGTGTACACATCTTCTGATGTACTTCCAGCAGGATAATGCACCATGTCAAATCATCTCAGACTGGTTTCTTGAACATGACAATGAGTTCACGTTACTCAAATGGCCTCCACAGTCACCAGATCTCAATCCAATAGAGCACCTTTGGGATGTGGTGGAACGGGAGATTCTCATCATGGATGTGCAGACGACAAATCTGCAGCAACTGTGTGATGATATCATATCAATATGAACCAAAATCTCTGAGGAATGTTTCCAACACCTTGTTGAATTTATGCCACGAAGAATTAAGGCAGTTCTGAAGACAAAAGGGGTCCAACCCGGTACTAGCAAGGTGTACCTAATAAAGTGGCCAGTGAGTGTATGTCCCCTTGCAGACACAAAGAACACCCTAGCAACCACCTAACAGCACCCTAGAATCTATTCAGAACACCTTAGTAACCATATAGAAATCCCCTGTCAGAACACCCTAACATCTGCAGAACAACACACTATAAAACGTTCACAGCACCCTAGCAACAACATAACAATGCCCTAGCAACCGCTTAAAATGCCTAAGTTACCATATAGAGTTCCATTAGCCAACATCTACAAAGGACCACATAGCAACACAATGAAACCCACTCATAACATCCTAGTAAGCACAAAGCAACCACCCACGACACACAGTCAAACTCCTGTCATATGTTCTTCAGTAAACGTGGTTTTGTGCATTTACATGTGTAACATGTGTCATGTTCTCCAGGCGTGAATCACCAGGCTCATGTGCGTCCGCTCTCACTGTCCATGTAAAAATGAATCTCACGCATTAGTGTGAAGGGAGGAAAGACTGCGGGTCATCTGCTTACCCACAATAACAACCCCTGTCAAATAAAACACACAGCCGCTGCAGGACTGTCAGGCGCTGAAGCTAGTGCTCCACTCTAGACCGCGAGGCATCAAGCGGAGGGTGGACACGTATTGATTTTTCAGGGAAGGCGAAGAACACTGATCGTTAAAGTGGGCGTTGGGGGATGGACTCCATCTAATCCCTTTATACTTAAAGTTCCCTATCTCACCGTGAGCATAGACAGTGTGACCACATTAGAGTCAAACGGTGCTGCATTTATATTCATTGTAGCTCATTTGCTCTTGTGTACTGACGCATTACCTGATTAACGCAAACTCAGTTTGCTGTTTTTCTTGGATTGCTATTGATTCTGTCTGGGTTAGTGTAGTTAACTAAAAATAAAACCATAAAAAAAATTGCTACTAGAAATAAATTAAAAGCAAACATAAACTTTTTTAATTTAGTTGCCAAGGCAAAATTTCTAATGTTCATTTAATTTATCCTGATGTATTAAAATAACTAAAACTTTTTTTTCATGATGTTCATGATGCAGGGATGATTGTGAGATATTCTGTAGTTTTTATGTATTTGGTTTGTTCACATACACCCCTGTTTGTATCTTTGTGTAAACTATGTATTTTTACACCTTAGTAACCATATAGCAATACTCTAACAAACACCTTGAACAACCGCATGGAATCACTCTAAACATAATTGATAAAATCTTAACAAATGCATAACAACACCCTAGCAACTATTCAGAACACCTTAGTAACTGTACATCCTAGCAAACACCTAGAAACACCCTAGCAACTATTCAGAACACCTTAGCAACCGCATGCCCTAGCAGACACCTAGAACACCCTGGCAACCGCATAGCAATGCCCTAGCAACTACTTAGAACCCTTTAGTAACTATACATATTAGCAAACACCCTAACAACCCCATAGCAACACCCTAGCAACTACTCAGAACACTTTATCAACTATACATCCTAGCAAACACCTAGAACACCTTAGCAACCGCATAGCAACTCCCTGGCAACTACTCAGAACACGTTTGTAACTATACGCCCTAGCAATCCCATAGCAACACCCTGGCAACTAAGTAGAACACTAGTAACCATATAGATATGCCCTAGCAAACACCTGGAACACCCTTAAATAAAATAACTAAAACTACATCCAAAATAAAAATGAATGCAAATTATATAAACCAAAAAATTGTATTAAAAAATTGCAAATAATATAAATATATTTATAAAACGTTAATAGTATATGTCAATGATTGTGCTTGTGTCTGTGTGTGTGTGTGTGTGTGTGTGTGTGTGTGTGTGCGTGACAGTGTTTGTTTCACTGATGTTTGTGTTGTGTAGAGTCAGGAAAGTGTTTCACTGATGTTTGTGTCATGTAGAGTCGGGGCAGTGTTTGTTTCACTGATGATTGTGTTGTGTAGAGTCAGTGCAGTGTTTGTTTCACTGATATTTGTGTTGTGTAGAGTCAGGACAGTGTTTGTTTCACTGATGATTGTGTTGTGTAGAGTCAGTGCAGTGTTTGTTTCACTGATATTTGTGTTGTGTAGAGTCAGGACAGTGTTTGTTTCACTGATGTTTGTGTTGTGTAGAGTCAGGACAGTGTTTCACTGACGTTTGTGTTGTGTAGAGTCAGGACAGTGTTTGTTTCACTGATGTTTGTGTTGTGTAGAGTCAGGGCAGTGTTTGTTTCACTGATGTTTGTGTTGTGTAGAGTCAGGACAGTGTTTTTTTCACTGATGTTTGTGTTGTGTAGAGTCAGGACGGTGTTTGTTTCACTGATGTTTGTGTTGTGTAGAGTCGGAACAGTGTTTGTTTCACTGATGTTTGTGTCGTGTAGAGTCAGGACGTGTTTGTTTCACTGATGTTTGTGTCGTGTAGAGTCAGTGCAGTGTTTGTTTCACTGATGTTTGTGTCGTGTAGAGTCGGGACAGTGTTTGTTTCACTGATGTTTGTGTTGTGTAGAGTCAGGACAGTGTTTGTTTCACTGATGTTTGTGTCGTGTAGAGTCGGGACAGTGTTTGTTTCACTGATGTTTGTGTTGTGTAGAGTCAGGACGGTGTTTGTTTCACTGATGTTTGTGTCGTGTAGAGTCAGTGCAGTGTTTGTTTCACTGATGTTTGTGTTGTGTAGAGTCAGGACAGTGTTTGTTTCACTGATGTTTGTGTCGTGTAGAGTCGGGACAGTGTTTGTTTCACTGATGTTTGTGTCGTGTAGAGTCGGGACAGTGTTTGTTTCACTGATGTTTGTGTTGTGTAGAGTCGGGACAGTGTTTGTTTCACTGATGTTTGTGTTGTGTAGAGTCAGGACGGTGTTTGTTTCACTGATGTTTGTCGTATAGAGTCAGTGCAGTGTTTGTTTCGCTGATGTTTGTGTCATGTAGAGTCGGGACAGTGTTTGTTTCACTGATGTTTGTGTCGTGTAGAGTCAGGACGGTGTTTGTTTCACTGATGTTTGTCGTATAGAGTCAGTGCAGTGTTTGTTTCGCTGATGTTTGTGTCATGTAGAGTCGGGACAGTGTTTGTTTCACTGATGTTTGTGTCGTGTAGAGTCAGTGCAGTGTTTGTTTCGCTGATGTTTGTGTTGTGTAGAGTCAGTGCAGTGTTTGTTTCACTGATGTTTGTGTTGTGTAGAGTCAGGACAGTGTTTGTTTCACTGATGTTTGTGTTGTGTAGAGTCAGGACGGTGTTTGTTTCACTGATGTGTGTGTTGTGTAGAGTCAGCAGTGTTTGTTTCACTGATGTTTGTGTCGTGTAGAGTCAGGACGGTGTTTGTTTCACTGATGTTTGTGTCGTGTAGAGTCGGGACGGTGTTTGTTTCACTGATATTTGTGTTGTGTAGAGTCAGGACAGTGTTTGTTTCACTTGATTTTGTGTGTGTGTAGAGTCGGGGCAGTGTTTGTTTCACTGATATTTGTGTTGTGTAGAGTCAGGACAGTGTTTGTTTCACTGATGTTTGTGTCGTGTAGAGTCAGTGCAGTGTTTGTTTCACTGATGTGTGTGTTGTGTAGAGTCAGGACGGTGTTTGTTTCACTGATGTTTGTGTCGTGTAGAGTCAGGACAGTGTTTGTTTCACTGATGTTTGTGTCGTGTAGAGTCAGTGCAGTGTTTGTTTCACTGATGTTTGTGTTGTGTAGAGTCGGACAGTGTTTGTTTCACTGATGTTTGGTTGTGTAGAGTCAGGACGGTGTTTGTTTCACTGATGTTTGTGTCGTGTAGAGTCAGTGCAGTGTTTGTTTCACTGATGTTTGTGTTGTGTAGAGTCAGGACAGTGGTTTGTTTCACTGATGTTTGTGTTGTGTAGAGTCAGGGCAGTGTTTGTTTCACTGATGTTTGTGTCGTGTAGAGTCAGGACGGTGTTTGTTTCACTGATGTTTGTGTCGTGTAGAGTCAGTGCAGTGTTTGTTTACTGATGTTTGTGTTGTGTAGAGTCAGGACAGTGTTTGTTTCACTGATGTTTGTGTTGTGTAGAGTCGGGACAGTGTTTGTTTCACTGATGTTTGTGTCGTGTAGAGTCAGGTGCATGGGTTTGTGTTGGGGACAGTTTTCACTGATGTTTGTGTCGTGTAGAGTCAGGCCGGTGTTTGTTTCACTGATGTTTGTGTTGTGTAGAGTCAGGACAGTGTTTGTTTCACTGATGTTTGTGTCGTGTAGAGTCAGGATGGTGTTTGTTTCACTGATGTTTGTGTTGTGTAGAGTCAGTGCAGTGTTTGTTTCACTGATGTTTGTGTCATGTAGAGTCAGGGCAGTGTTTGTTTCACTGATGATTGTGTTGTGTAGAGTCAGTGCAGTGTTTGTTTCACTGATGTTTGTGTTGTGTAGAGTCAGGACAGTGTTTGTTTCACTGATGTTTGTGTTGTGTAGAGTCAGGACAGTGTTTGTTTCACTGATGATTGTGTTGTGTAGAGTCAGTGCAGTGTTTGTTTCACTGATGTTTGTGTTGTGTAGAGTCAGGACAGTGTTTGTTTCACTGATGTTTGTGTTGTGTAGAGTCAGGACAGTGTTTGTTTCACTGATGTTTGTGTCGTGTAGAGTCATGATGGTGTTTGTTTCACTGATGTTTGTGTCGTGTAGAGTCAGGACGGTGTTTGTTTCACTGATGTTTGTGTCGTGTAGAGTCGGGACAGTGTTTGTTTCACTGATGTATGTGTCGTGTAGAGTCAGGACGGTGTTTGTTTCACTGATATTTGTGTTGTGTAGAGTCAGGACAGTGTTTGTTTCACTGATGTTTGTGTCGTGTAGAGTCAGGACGGTGTTTGTTTCACTGATGTTTGTGTCGTGTAGAGTCAGGACGGTGTTTGTTTCACTGATATTTGTGTTGTGTAGAGTCAGGACAGTGTTTGTTTCACTGATGTTTGTGTCGTGTAGAGTCAGGACGGTGTTTGCTTCACTGATGTTTGTGTCGTGTAGAGTCGGGACAGTGTTTGTTTCACTGATGTATGTGTCGTGTAGAGTCAGGACAGTGTTTGTTTCACTGATATTTGTGTTGTGTAGAGTCAGGACAGTGTTTGTTTCACTGATGTTTGTGTTGTGTAGAGTCAGGACGGTGTTTGTTTCACTGATGTTTGTGTCGTGTAGAGTCGGGACAGTGTTTGTTTCACTGATGTATGTGTCGTGTAGAGTCAGGACGGTGTTTGTTTCACTGATGTTTGTGTTGTGTAGAGTCAGGACAGTGTTTGTTTCACTGATGTTTGTGTTGTGTAGAGACAGGACAGTGTTTGTTTCACTGATGTTTGTGTCGTGTAGAGTCGGGACAGTGTTTGTTTCACTGATGTTTGTGTTGTGTAGAGTCAAGACGGCCGTGTGGAAGTGCGCGGACGCCATGGAAAATCCATGCTGACCATCAGCGGCGTTCGACTCTCAGACTGGGGCCGATTCGACTGTGAAGCTCTTAGCAGGATCGGGGGCCATCAGAAGAGCATGTTCCTGGATATCGAGTGTAAGATGCACACATTTACACCAACTACACATACACCGTAGCATTGTTTTCAGTGTTGGGCATGTTACTCACTTAACTGGGGAAATTAATTGCACTCTCAACTTGGATTACTAAATGACTTGAAAGGTAGTGCATTACTTATTATTCATTGGTTTTGTATATTCTATATCTAACAATGCATAAAAATAACATAAATTATTTTTTAACTGACCAAAGTATTTAAAGGGTCAAGGCTGCATTACAAACACAACAATTTTAATGTTAAATTCACTATCGTTTTACATAGAATTGTTCTATAGTCTATACAGCATTACATCAGAAGTAACTCTTATTAAATTAAAGAAAAATGTATCTGTAAAAGTAATCAGATTACAGTAACTCGTTATTTGGTAATGCATTACACCCAACGCTGTTTCTCTGTGGCCTTTTCAAAGTGCCTCTGTCTCTCATAATTATTTTACCCCACATTTTTTCTTTATTGGCCTAAAAAAAAACTCAACGGAGCCAATTATGGAAGGAACTCTTCCCAAGTAATTAATTCCTCAGGTTCTTATTAATTTCCAGGTCCGTCTCCTGAAATACCGACACGTTGTTGAGGTCTCTTGTTTTCTGTATCTCGTTGTATTGCTTCAAATTCTTTTGTCTGCATTTTATTCATTAGGATATCATTGCACATCACTCGTGTTTAACGCTGCAAATGCTGCATGCGTCACAATCTGATAAATGCGATGAGATGCTAATAAAGCTCCTCGTGGCCCTGAATGCACGCGCTGACCTTGACATCGGCACGTGGCGGGAATGTCTTCATGTCATGCACGTAGAGGTTCACGGCCAGCGTGTGAAAAAGGACGTTGTGAATAAGCGTGGCAGGAGGCAGTCGAGCGTTACCGGACGCTAATGAACTCATTTATTTAGCACAAGCTCGTCTCTGTGTGCTCTTCAGATGTGACGGACGACCCGGCATCAGTCTCTCTAATGGAAGCCTTCTAGTCGGCGTAAAGCAGAAATAATGGCATATGAATTACAGACGCCCTCTGTGCTTAAAACTGAAGCTTTGGCGAAAAATGCATTCCGTCTTTATGACTCTGTTTACTGTAGATGAATCTGACACATAATGGAGTGAGACTGTAACGTCTTTCCTTGTTTCAATCAATACTACTCTTCTCTAAAGGCTGTTTTATGTGCATGATTCACATCAACATTCCCCAGTGCATGGAAAGAAATTCAAGTAGTTCAGGCTGGTGTTATTTTATTATAGATATTACATTTTATTAAAGATTTTCATTAATATATATATATATTTTTTTTTTTTACTTTATTTAATGTTTTAGTAATTTAGTAAGTTATTGTGTTTCTGCCATTTTTATAAATTATGTCTAGATCTTACATTTTATTAAAGATTTTCATTAATATTTTTTATGTTTTTTTTTTTTTTTTTACTTTATTTAATGTTTTAGTAATTTAGTAAGTTATTGTGTTTCTGCCATTTTTATAAATTATGTCTATCTAGTTTTTATTCATTTTTTTAAGTTTTAGTTTTAGTTGCAATAACATACATGTTAAAAAATCTCATATATCTCATATCTCGACAATCTCATGTAGTACAGGCAAGTGTTATTTTAGTATAATTCTATGTTTACATTTACATTTAGCAGATGCTTTTATCAAAAGCAACTTAATTGAGGAATGCAAAAAGCACTATTACAGTTTTATTTTGTATTAATATTTTGAATTCGTTTTTTTATATTTTCAGTTTGTTTTATGTGAAGTGTGAGTAATTTGGTTGTGTTTTTAATTTTGTATTTATGTATTTTAGTCAAAATAGTTTTTATTTATTTTTATTAAATATTTAGTTATTTTATTTTAACACATCTAGTTAAACTAAAGGAAAATTAGACATTTTTCAGGTAGATAAAAAATTTGGACTTTTTTTTGCATTTATTTTATTTAAAGTAATGATAACCATATTTATTATGCTTGAGCTGAAGCCACGATGTAAGTCATTTGAAAATATCTTTATTTTTAATTCCATAACAAGCTTTTAATGGCTGGTTTTATGTTCACTCTTTACAATGTACACTCTTAAAAATAAAGGTGCTTCACGATGCCAGAAGAACATTTTTGTCTGAATGGTTCCATAAAGAACGTTTAGCATCTGAAGAACCTGTTTCACAAAAGCTTCTTTGTGGTGAAAGAAGTTCTTCAGATTATTAAAAGCTAAGAAAGAGATGTTCTTTACAGAACCTTTGACTGAATGTTTCTTTGTGGAACCAAAAATGGTTCTTCTATGGCATCGCTTGAAGCACCTTAATTTTTTTAGACTGTAGATAGTTGATCAGATTGATTTTGAGGACCTCGGACCTTCTAACATGGTCCAAAAAACTCGTATGTCGATATTTCATTCATTAGGATAACATTGCCATCCTCCAGTTGTATTTTGCTCAGTCTCTGTTTTTCCTTCCCCAGATGCGCCGAAGTTCCAGACCAATCAAAGCATCTTCTACTCCTGGGAGGGAAACCCGGTGAACATCAGCTGCGATGTGAAGTCCAACCCTCCGGCGACCATGCTGTGGAGACGAGACCGCTTCACCATCTCCAGTCAGGGCACCAGCAACATCCGCATTCACAGCGCAGACGGCCGGTCGCTTCTAGAGGTTTAGTACTCGATTAACATTGCTCAGTACTTTTCCATTCTGTTCAAACTGCTGATGACAATAGTTGAGCTGAAAAAACTAAACAACTAACACCATAAAAGGTGCTTTATGCTACTTTATTGCTTATTAAATGACATGCATTTAAAAAATGAAATGCGTAAAATTGAGTTAATGTGTAATGTTGAGCTTGAGCTTGTGAAGAGTATGTTTCAAGGCTTTAGTTTTAGTTTGGTGCTGGTTTATTTTAGTATCATTGAGATACTGTTGTAGTTTTTTATTATATTGCAGTCAAACGATTAATCGCATCCAAAATTAAAGTTTTGGTTTTTATAATATATGTATGTGTACTGTGTATATCTATCATGTATATATAAATACAAATATATTTTCCAAATATTTACATGTATTTACATTCATATATTTGATATTATATATAAATATATTTAACATATAAACATAACATATTTTTCTGAAATATATACATGCATGTGTTTGTTTGTATTTATATATACATAATAAATATACACAGTACACCCTCATATATTATGTAAACAAAAACTTTTATTTTGAATACGATTAATCTCGATTATTAACTATTTTATTAACATTTAGGATTTTAGAATACATTTTTTATTATATTATATTTAACGTTATTGTTATGTATTTATTTTTTATTTTTTTAATATATCTATATAGTTTTGAAACTATCTTTAATATATAATTTTCATTTTAATTCCAGGTAAAGTTTAAGTTGTGTGTTTGTACCTTAAAACATAAACATATCTGTGTAGTTTTTAATAATTTTGCATGATCTTTCTGGTGAGGCAGGTTGTCCACTGAAGTCTTTCTGGTGAAATTAATTAATAAATAAACCTCGAAAGCCAAAAGTGCGGTTAGCAGATAGTTTGACGTCTCTTCTCATCCTCCTCACCGCTGGTTGTGTTGATCCGCAGGTCACTCCGGTGTCCGACAGGGATTTCGGACGCTACAACTGCACAGCCAGAAACAACATCGGCGCTCGATACCAGGAGTTTATATTAGCTCAGGCAGGTCTGTGTTTACCGGTAACACCAAACTTCTCTTCATCAAAATACACTTTTTCATTTTCATCCTGGTCTTTGAAACATATTTACAGTTTAGTTTGAAGAACTCGGTATGAACGTCCACCAACTGTGAAATGATCTTATCTGTCTATACATGTCAGGACAAAACATTCTTAATGCTTATGGAACATTATTCATATTTGATACACATTCTCACAGGGCTGTCAACATGGCTGAAAAACTTAATTTAGAATTTTGTACTTAAATATTATCAAAATTCGAATGATATTCGCATAATTTCAGTCAGGGAAAAAAAAGCTGAGTTCACAAGAGGACGCATTGAGCAAAATATTACTAATGCAAAGTTCTTCAAATCATAAAATAACACGGATATCTTAGAAAAATGTGCATCATGTTTAAAATGATGTTTAATTATATATAATGAATTAAGTTGCTTAATCAGTTAGGAAACAATAAAGTATATATATATATATATATACGTTACTTTTTAATTTGAGAACATGAGATGCAGTGGGATGGGGAGAGACCCACCATAAAGTTTTGAGACATGTTTTTGTCAAAGTTGAACTTACAATAATTGTAAATGGATTTCTAAATATCTGACTCTCTTTTGTGAGACGCGAGTGCAACGCTGATAGATTATGTCCCTCGAGAAAATGTGCTAAATATGCGCTCTGTGTGAACGGCTTGGTTTCAGTTTTGACATAAACAACATCATCTCCGCATTGATGTTCTCTTTCTCCGCTGTATTTGAAATGAACAACGTATCCATTGGGTTCAACAGGGTAGGCTAAAAAAGCATTCGAATGCACTGACTCCTACATCTTCCGCAGATAAAGCAGCCTGACAGACACCTAAAAATCTGGATTTGTTTTACTGATTTTTTTTATTTGGCAATATTGTGATATGTTACACAGTCATGCCAATAAAGCTCATCTGAATTGAATTGAGATAGAGAGGTGACAGTTGCATGTGTGATTAGCCCAACTGCATCTTTGCGTCACTACAAACAATCTAACACTACAACACCAACACTACAAATCAACTAATCAATAATATAATATCAGAGTGGTTGGAGACGAGATGACACGTCGACCCGAGAAACTGGTTTGTGTTTGATTTAAACCGGTTGTCGTATGCAGTGCATTGATGTATTATTGAAATTGTCCATAACAGTATGTCCTTCTTATCTGGCCGCTGCTAATTTAACTGAAGCTAATCTTGTGTAGTGCTGCATGATTTACTAGAGAGCTCGCTAATATACCAGAGTACTGTCCCATTTACTGTAGAGCTGCTTAATATACCATGAAGAGCTGCAGTTCACTTTAGAGAGGACTTCATCCAGCCCGGGAGAATACACACACACACACACACACACACACACACACACACACACACACTCACACACACACACACACACACACACATGCTCATACACACACATGCTTTCACACACTCTCTCTCACACACACACATGCTCTCACACACTCTCTCTCACACACACACACACACACACACACACACACACACACATGCTCTCACACACTCTCTCTCACACACACACATACTCACACACACGTGCTCACACACACACACACACACACACACTCACACACACATGCTCTCACACACTCTCTCTCACACACACACACACACACATGCTCTCACACACACATACACACACACACACACACACATGCTCACACACACACACACACACACACACACACACACACACACACACACACATGCTCACACACACACTCTCTCACACACACACACACACACACACACACGCACACACACACACACACATGCTCACAGACACACTCTCACACACACAAACACACATGCTCACCCACACACTCTTACACACACTTAGATTGCTCACACACACACACACACTCTCACACATGCTCGCACACACATGCTCACACACTCTCTCTCTCATACACACACACACACACACACACATGCTCTCACACACACACACACACACACATGCTCTCTCACACACACACATGCTCACACACACACACACACGCTCACACACACACACACACACACATGCTCACACACACACACACACACACACTCACAGACACACACACACACACACACACACACATGCTCACACACACACGCACACACATGCTCACACACACACACACACACATTTGCTCACGCACACTCTCTCACACACACACACACACACGTGCTCACACACACACATGCTTATACACACTCTCTCACACACACACACACACACACACACACACACATGCTCACACACACTCTCTCACACACACACACACACATGCTCACACACACTCTCTCACACATGCATGCACACATACTCCCACTTACACACATGCTCACACACACTCTCTCACACACACACACACACACACACTCACACACACACACACAAAAACATGCACGCACACACATAAATCCTGCATTCAAGACATAAAATAACATGCAATCCAGGAGGTATGGGGTGCAAATAATAAACATAAATATTAAAAAAGATTTAGAAATGTTTTTAGATGTCTAATTTTTAAACTTTTTTTATATTTTAAATGCCATTCTCTGAAAGTGACAATATGTCTACTTTTATAGCTTCATATGTGATATTTCTGAAAATTGCTGGGGAGCTTTTGAAATTAATTTCTCTTTGACATTTTGTGGGCCTTTTCATCTTAAAAGGGCAAAAACATCTTCATTTACATGAGTGTTTTATTAAATATTGTGTTAAATAAACAAAATGCTGCAGTTGTTGATCACGTAACAGTTGGGTGTTTTCTTTCAGGTCTGTCACTTTTTATATATGCTAATATGCAAATGTGTGAATATTTATTCCAGTGATTAATAATTAGCATATTTTGAAAATTTCAGTGGGTAAAGACACATTACAAATCACTGCTTTTATGTAAACTGCATTTCCAAAAGTTTTTAATAATTAAATGTTTTTAATGTTTCTGAATGAAGTCTCTTCTGGTCTTCAAGGCGGCATTTATTGAATCAAAAATATAATAATTTTGTTTCAAAATGTCTGTTTTCTATGCGGATCTGTTAAAATGCTATTTTATTTGTTACGATGTTACAATACTTTTCTATTTACAATAAATGATGTTCTTATGAATTTTCTATTAATCTGTGAATCCTGAAAAATACAATGTATGACGGTTTACACAAAAATATTAATATTTTCAACATTGATAATAATCAGAATTTATTCTTGAGCATCAAATCAGCACATTATTATGATTTCTGAACATCATGTGACACTGAAGACTGGAGTAATGATGCTGAAAATACAGATTTGTTCTCAGATATAAATTAGTTATTCACACAGAAAACAGATTTTTGAAATTTAAATAATATTTGAGTATTTTTACTGTATTTTTAATCAAATAAATACAGCTTCAGTGAGCAGAAGAGACTTTAGAGCATATTTGAATCTAGCAGAGTTTAATTCTGAAGACAGGAAACTCATTGTAGATTAAACACACTTTAAAGATGACAGAAAAGCAGAGTTTGACGCGTTTGCTCTTACAGTGACGAATGTCTTTCATGACCAGAGTGATTCTTCTTCAACAGGAAGTTGAGCTGCGGCCTGCTTCCTGTTGAGCGATGTCTCTTGGCTCAGCACAAATGATGATGCATTCTGAGTTTATCTGTTACTCTGTCATCGGTTTATTTCCCAGCCGCGCTTTATCACAGGATGAAACGTCTCTTTACTTCACATCAAGTGAACGACGCTGCCGGTCTATATCTATAATACAGATACACAGCTGGAGGTCTAGATCAGTGGTTCCCAACCACGTTATATTCATGCATGTTTATTCATGTTTGTGTTTGTTCACAGACGTCCCGTCGCACCCGTACTCTGTACGCCTCACCGCCGTCTCCCAGCGTCTCGCCACCGTCTCCTTCATGAAGCCCGACTCTCACGGAGGCGTCCCCATCAGCTACTACATCATCCACTACAGAGACACGAGCGCACGGGACTGGAGGACGGTCCGATCACACGCCGTTCAGAGTGAGCCTCTTACGTTACAGTGACCCTGGACCACAGAACCAGACCTCATCTGAATACGCTTAAGAATAAACGAGCTTTCCATTGATGTATGGTGTGTTATGATCGGACAATATTTGAAAATCTGAGGGGGCAAAAAAATCTAAATATTGAGAAAATCATCTTTAAAGCTGTTCAAATGAAGTTCTTAGCAATGCATGTTACTAATCAAAAATTAAGTTTTGATATATTTAGGGTAAGAAATTTGCTAAATATGTTCATGGAACATGATCTTAAGTTACGTGAATGTTAGGACAAGTAATGTTTATAGAACAATTTCATAACTTTATTAATATTTGATTAGAACGACATTCTCGGAATGTCCTTATAATGTTATTTGAACTTTCGGAAACATAAAAAATAATACTAAATAAATAAAAACAGTTAGATGTTTAAAATTGTAGATTTTTTTTAGATGGGCAAAAAAAAAGATGTATAAATACAATTTTTGTGCAATTTTTTGAGAATATTATTAAAGACCAAAAAACTTCTATAAATATTACTGGAAGAATGTTTGTTCATAACATTGAGAGAACCTTCTGAGAACACTCATTTTGTTATTAAAGTTACGTGAATGTTAGGTCAAGTAATGTTTATAGAACAATTTCATAACTTTATTAATATTTGATTCTTAGAATGACATTCTCGGAATGTCCTTATGATGTTATTTGAACTTGATGAACGTTCCCATAAGGTTGAGAGAAAACTTTCTTAGAATATTAAAAATATACGTTCAAATATCGGTACATTTTTGGTGAAAATAAAAATGTGTCAAATTTTGTAAGAAAAGACCTTTAAATAACATTATAATCACCAAAAAAAGTATTTGGGTGAAAATAAATATAGTAGAATGTTTTTTATGAATCTTTAAATAATGTTATAATCACAATAAGAAAACTTTTCAACACAAAGAGCCCAAAACATTGCATCACCTAAATGTGTTCTCTTGGATATTTGTGACCCTGCAAATATAATATGCAAAAATATTGAAAGTTGTCCAAATGAAGTTCTTAGCTATGCATGTTACTAATAACAAATTAAGTTCTGATATATTTACGGTACAAAATATCTTCATGGAACATGATCATAATATCTAATGATTTTTGGTATAAAATAAAAATGTATAATTTTGTCCCATACAATGTATTGTTGTCTATTTCTACAAATATAGCTGTGCTGCTTATGACTGCTTCTGTGCTCCAGGGACACAAACACTATTTATAAAGTATTTAGTAAGAATTTAATTCTATGCTTTCCATGAGTTTTAGTTATTTTTGTAATGTGCTTTTTGTCAGTTTATTGTTTATATATATGTATTTCTATTTAGCTTCGATTTATTTGATTTCAGTTTTAGTCATTTAAGTACTTAAGTGTAAACATATCATTTCAGTTCGGCAACGTTTCTAGTTCAAGTGTATTTTTGTCACATATATTTAATTATAAAAATTTTAATTTTACTTCAACTTTTTTTTAATGAATGTTTCATTTTTGTTAATAAAATAGCACCAGCACTGATTAACATAAAACTCTTCAATAGACATTAAACTGCTGACATTATTGTGCTATTGCTAATATTGTCAGCTTGTTTATGACACATTTTTCATCATTTTTATGTCAACTTTTAATTTTATTCTAATTGTAGTTCAAGTAAATTAAAGTATTTTGTATGTGTGTGTATATATATATATATATATATTCTGTCTCAGATTAATTTATCTTTATTTCAGTTTTAGACATTTTTGAGCTTCATCAATCATCATTTTTGTTTTAATTTAATATTTAATCAAATATTGATCTTATTTCAGCTTTTAATTTTGATATTTTCCGTTTTAATTTTAGCTTAGGTTCAAGTCATTTTGTTTCATGCTTTTGTCATTATTATCATTATTTACTTGTTATCTTTTAATATTTCTGTTTGTTTAGCTTTATTTTATTTCAGTTTCAGTAATGGTAGAGCACTTATTTCAGTTAGTTGCCAAGCCTGAGTTTTGATTAGTTTTTATTATTGTTATTAATTAAAGTTAAGCTGTTCATCTAATATTTACATTTAATTTCATTTCAGCTTCATTTCAAGCAACAAACTTTTTTATTTTATTACATATTTTATTAGTTTTAGTTTTAATTAACCATAGCATTGGAATTAACTTACATAAACTAGCATGAATTTTGACATTTAAAAAATTTGTAATATTTGCCATGTGCTTTTGTCATTTTATTATTGTTTATATGTATATAGAATTTTTTTTTTTTTTTTTTTTTTTTTTTTTAAGTTTAAACTCAGTTCAATATTTACTGTAAATAAGATGTATGCATTAATTTAGAAATTGTTGAAGCATTTATGTGATTCAGAATAGAGTTTAAGACACAAGAAACTGAAATATAGTTATATATTGCAAGTAAAAACAGCATTTAGTCAAAAGAAGTGCATGTTTAGCGGCTTGTATGTGTCCTAAAAGCCATTATCACGTCTCCAAGCGAGTGTTTTTGCAGGATCAGGACGAGTCGACAGTCATTTCATTACATTAATGACATCAAGCTGTTTGTTCATTAAACTGCTTTGCTTTCGGCCAAGAGTTGTCTTTGCATTAAGCCTTTAAATAAAAACACTAATAACAAATAACCGTAGTTATATTCCTCAACTCCGTGTTTCAGTCCCGTAGAGCTTCATGCATCACAGAAAACAACGAGTTTAAGATCAGACCAACAGAAATTCAATGAGACGGCGGTCTAAAGCGTCCTTGTTATGGTCTCAAACTCATATTTATAGCATAATTACTTCAATTACATCCACGTACTCTTTGTGGATTTTTAATTAAGAACGTAATGATCTTTGACTAAGTACAATAAGCGCTCATTGAGTCACTGCAATCTCTGGCCAAGGTCTTAGATTTACTAAATGCTTTAATGTAAAATACATAGAATTATTTCAGAATTATTACAGCCTCTTGATCAGAATTTAGCATTAAAAACACCTGATAAATCAGACATCCTCAAGAAAACAGATTTACCAGCGTTATGTATTATTTATATACTATTATATTTCTATTTAAGTTCAATAAATGAAAACAATGATTTAAATTTTTTTTTGTGTGTTGTGTGTTCAAGTGTTTTTTTGGTCAATCTTTACATTAACGATAATTTATTTTTAATCCAGCTTTAGAAATTGTAGTGTTTCAGTTTAAAATAATTTTATTTCAGTTCATTCATAAAAGCAATATTTATTTCAAATGTTCTGTTCAGTTTTTTCAGTTTTCATCTAATATTTATATTTTATCTTATTTCAGCTTAACTTCAATGAATGAAAACATTTTAATAGTTTTAGTTTTAATTAATTAATTAACAATATTCAATAATTAATTAATAATTTAAAATGCAAGATAAATCTCTAAAATAAGCTCACATTTTACATCTAATATTTACTGTAAATATTGTTAAATACTATTAAAGTGTTAAAGTATTAATATTCTGAATTAGCTTTTATTTTTCCATTTTCAGTTTTTAATTTAATTTTAAGTAAAAATATTTTTTATGTACTCTTGTCATTTTTATTAGGTGTTTTTTATAATTCAGTTTAGCTACAATTGATTTTATTTCAGTTATTAATGTTAGTATTTTAGTTGAATCTTATTTCATTGCAGTTATTTGCCACGGCAACATGTTTAATTTCCGTTTAGGTTTTTCATTTAATTTTATTTATTCATTCTAATAAAGAAAAATATGTTTTATTTAAATGTAATTGTTTTTAAATTAGATATTAAACTACTGACATTGGCTGATTATAATAAATGTTTTTAGCCCCTTTATGATACATATCTTGTGTTTTTCATGATCTGTCTGTCACTTTGGTTTAAAGTCTCTGCTAAATAAAACTAAATCTAAATATAAAAGCAGGATGAAGCTGTAAAATCTCACGTTTTACACCCAATATTTACAGTAAATATGATTAATTACTGAAATTATTAAAGCAATTACAGTGGAGGTTAAATTTATTAAAACACTAGTATTTTAAGCAGCTACAAAAATGGGTTTAATTCAGATATTTGTATATTTTGCTGTAGTACAAAAGATCAGTTTACATTCCCAAACATTCATTTAGCCATTAATTGTAATAATCCATTAATTGTAATAGTCTGTCTGGAATGACATGAAGAAGAAACATAAACTGAGACTCAATCCAGAAGAACTGAGTCTCCAAGAAACATCCTGCAAAGATACAAAACTAGGATGCAGTCAAAAATAGATTTCTTTATCAATTAACTTCTGTTAACTAAATGAAATTACGGGGCAGTCGTGGCTCTAGTGGATAGAGCGTTGAACTTGTAACCCGAGGTTGTGGGTTCGAATCCCGGCTCCGGCTGGAATTGTCCGCTCATCTGAGCTTAATAATAAATCAATATTTGTTCTAAGCATCCTTTGTGTTTAAAGTAGCGTTTGTCCTCGCTGCACTTGAGCAGAGTTTCTCAGGAGCTTTCTTCTCTATCTAAAGATAGAAATAACTGACTTCTTTAGCTGCTGAAGATACTAGAGTTATAATCATTTTGGCCTCTTGACTCGTATAGCATTTAGAAGCAGTTCAGATATAACCGGGTTTATTCTGTCTCTCTCCGGTGTCTCAGTGGTTCTGGCGAACCTGGAGCCCAACACGACGTATGAGGTGCGCGTGGCCGCCGTCAACGGAAAGGGTCAAGGGGACTTCAGCCACACGGAAACCTTCCAGACGTTACCCATCCGTGAGTCTCGTCCTCTCCGGTCACTTTCAGACCAGACAAACGATTGTGAACAGAAGTCTCGCCGAGCCTGCTTTTATTGGATCCGAAATACAGCGAAGGCAGTGATATTGTGAAATACTCTTTAAAACAGCTGTTTTCTATTTGAATATATATCAAAATGACATTTATTTCTGTGATCAAAGCTGTGTTTTCAGCATCATTACTCCAGTCTTCAGTGTCACATGATCTTCAGAAATCATAATAATATGTAATAACAGCTTTTTTAAGCATTCTTTGATGAATAGAAAGATGCAAAAATCAGCAAAATGTATCCGAAATAAAAGCTTTTGTAACATACACTATACCATTCAAAAGCTTGGAGCCAGTATAATTTTGGGAGATACTAGAAATTAATCATTTTAATTAGCAAGGATGCTTTAAATGTATCAAACGTGATGATAAAGACATTTATAATGTTACAAAAGATGTCTATTTCAGTATTTATTAAACTTTCTATTCATCAAAGAAACCTGAAAACTATTATGCTCAGCCGTTTTCATCATAATAATACTAATAAATATGTTTTGAGCAGCAAATCAGAATATTAGAATAATTCTGAAGATCATGTGACTGGAGTAATAATGCTACAAATTCAGCTTTGATCACAGGAATTAATTACACTTTAGAAATAGTTCAAATAGAAAATGGTTATTTTAAATAGTAAAAAGTCTGTTTGTTGTATTTTGTTTCAAATAAACGCAGGCTTGGTGAGCAGAAGGGAATTCTTTAAAACACATAAAACATCTTGGTAACACTTTAGAATAGGGAACATTTATTCACTATTAACTACGACTTTTCCCTCAATAAACTCATAATTAGCTGCTTATTAATAGTTAGTAAGGTAGTTGTTAAGTTTACGTATTGTGTAGGATTATGCATGTAGACTAAGGCATTAATATGTGCGTAATTACCACTAATAAAGGCTAATATTCTATTAATATGCATGCTCATAAGCTACTAGTTAAGAGAGCCTGAAAGTGTTACCGAGTTCAGAAAGGCTTGACTGGTAGAGTATTTAAACTCAAGCACAGCGAGTCCTTCGTCCGTGTGGAGTGGTCCTGTACTGTCCTGTACTGTTCTTCAGATCTGATGCTCATGTCTCCTGTACTGTACTGTCCTGTACTGTTCTTCAGATCTGATGCTCATGTCTCCTGTACTGTACTGTACTGTACTGTTCTTCAGATCTGATGCTCATGTCTCCTGTACTGTACTGTACTGTACTGTACTGTTCTTCAGATCTGATGCTCATGTCTCCTGTACTGTACTGTACTGTACTGTACTGTACTGTTCTTCAGATCTGATGCTCATGTCTCCTGTACTGTCCTGTACTGTTCTTCAGATCTGATGCTCATGTCTCCTGTACTGTACTGTCCTGTACTGTTCTTCAGATCTGATGCTCATGTCTCCTGTACTGTACTGTACTGTACTGTTCTTCAGATCTGATGCTCATGTCTCCTGTACTGTACTGTACTGTACTGTTCTTCAGATCTGATGCTCATGTCTCCTGTACTGTACTGTACTGTACTGTTCTTCAGATCTGATGCTCATGTCTCCTGTACTGTACTGTACTGTACTGTTCTTCAGATCTGATGCTCATGTCTCCTGTACTGTACTGTACTGTACTGTTCTTCAGATCTGATGCTCATGTCTCCTGTACTGTACTGTACTGTACTGTTCTTCAGATCTGATGCTCATGTCTCCTGTACTGTACTGTACTGTACTGTTCTTCAGATCTGATGCTCATGTCTCCTGTACTGTACTGTCCTGTACTGTTCTTCAGATCTGATGCTCATGTCTCCTGTACTGTACTGTACTGTACTGTTCTTCAGATCTGATGCTCATGTCTCCTGTCCTGTACTGTACTGTACTGTTCTTCAGATCTGATGCTCATGTCTCCTGTACTGTACTGTACTGTACTGTACTGTTCTTCAGATCTGATGCTCATGTCTCCTGTACTGTACTGTACTGTTCTTCAGATCTGATGCTCATGTCTCCTGTACTGTACTGTACTGTACTGTTCTTCAGATCTGATGCTCATGTCTCCTGTACTGTACTGTCCTGTACTGTTCTTCAGATCTGATGCTCATGTCTCCTGTACTGTACTGTACTGTACTGTTCTTCAGATCTGATGCTCATGTCTCCTGTCCTGTACTGTACTGTACTGTTCTTCAGATCTGATGCTCATGTCTCCTGTACTGTACTGTACTGTCCTGTACTGTTCTTCAGATCTGATGCTCATGTCTCCTGTACTGTACTGTCCTGTACTGTTCTTCAGATCTGATGCTCATGTCTCCTGTCCTGTACTGTACTGTACTGTTCTTCAGATCTGATGCTCATGTCTCCTGTACTGTACTGTACTGTACTGTTCTTCAGATCTGATGCTCATGTCTCCTGTACTGTACTGTACTGTACTGTTCTTCAGATCTGATGCTCATGTCTCCTGTCCTGTACTGTACTGTTCTTCAGATCTGATGCTCACGTCTCCTGTACTGTACTGTACTGTACTGTTCTTCAGATCTGATGCTCATGTCTCCTGTCCTGTACTGTACTGTACTGTTCTTCAGATCTGATGCTCATGTCTCCTGTACTGTACTGTACTGTACTGTTCTTCAGATCTGATGCTCATGTCTCCTGTACTGTACTGTCCTGTACTGTTCTTCAGATCTGATGCTCATGTCTCCTGTACTGTACTGTCCTGTACTGTTCTTCAGATCTGATGCTCATGTCTCCTGTCCTGTACTGTACTGTACTGTTCTTCAGATCTGATGCTCATGTCTCCTGTACTGTACTGTACTGTACTGTTCTTCAGATCTGATGCTCATGTCTCCTGTACTGTACTGTACTGTACTGTTCTTCAGATCTGATGCTCATGTCTCCTGTCCTGTCCTGTACTGTTCTTCAGATCTGATGCTCACGTCTCCTGTACTGTACTGTACTGTACTGTTCTTCAGATCTGATGCTCATGTCTCCTGTACTGTACTGTACTGTCCTGTACTGTTCTTCAGATCTGATGCTCATGTCTCCTGTACTGTACTGTCCTGTACTGTTCTTCAGATCTGATGCTAATGTCTCCTGTACTGTACTGTACTGTTCTTCAGATCTGATGCTCATGTCTCCTGTACTGTACTGTACTGTACTGTTCTTCAGATCTGATGCTCATGTCTCCTGTACTGTACTGTACTGTACTGTTCTTCAGATCTGATGCTCATGTCTCCTGTACTGTACTGTCCTGTACTGTTCTTCAGATCTGATGCTCATGTCTCCTGTCCTGTACTGTCCTGTACTGTTCTTCAGATCTGATGCTCATGTCTCCTGTACTGTACTGTACTGTACTGTTCTTCAGATCTGATGCTCATGTCTCCTGTCCTGTACTGTACTGTACTGTTCTTCAGATCTGATGCTCATGTCTCCTGTACTGTACTGTACTGTACTGTTCTTCAGATCTGATGCTCATGTCTCCTGTACTGTACTGTCCTGTACTGTTCTTCAGATCTGATGCTCATGTCTCCTGTCCTGTACTGTACTGTACTGTTCTTCAGATCTGATGCTCATGTCTCCTGTACTGTACTGTCCTGTACTGTTCTTCAGATCTGATGCTCATGTCTCCTGTCCTGTACTGTACTGTACTGTTCTTCAGATCTGATGCTCATGTCTCCTGTACTGTCGTGTTCTTCAGATCTGATGCTCATGTCTCCTGTACTGTCGTGTTCTTCAGATCTGATGCTCATGTCTCCTGTACTGTACTGTACTGGCGTGATCTGATGCTCATGTCTCCGCAGGCGAGCCGAGTCCTCCGACGGTTCACGGTCAGAGAGGTGTTGGGAAGGCCTACAGACTCGGACTGATCAAACAGGACGACGGCGGGATGCCCATCGTCGAGTACATCCTCAAGTATAAGACGGTACATTAAATACATATAATACAATTACAGATGCATTACTCATTTGGTATGTAACATTTCTCATTTTAACTTGGACAAAAAAAACAACAACTTTGAAATCAAATCAACAAAACTATATAGACATAAAAACAAAATCACAAAAAACATGAACATTTATTCAAATTTGACTAAAATAAAATACTACATGGAAATGAAATAATATATATAAATATATATATATATTTGGGTGTTTGGCTTAGTGTCATGTTAGAATCATTTTTATACTCATACCTTTTGTTGTTTTAATATTTTGACTTGTTTTTAGCTTTATTTTTTGTTTTGAAATGTTGTTGTATGCATTTGTCATTTTTATTTAATTTCTCCATTTTCTTAAATGTGTATATATAGTATTTATAGAGTTTTAAATTATAGTTTTAGTTACTTTTTCTTATGTGTAAGTCGCTTAATTAAGTCTGCTAAATGACTAAAAAGTAAAAGTAAAATGGAAAATATAAAAATAAAACCTGATTCAGAATATTAATAACAACTATATTAATATATCAATAATACTAAAATAACCATTTTAAATATTTCCTTTTAACTTTACTTTTTGGTTTTGGTTTTAGTCATTTTAGTGCTTTAATTTAAATAAAATAAACATGAACCAAAAAAAACAAAAATTAAACTCATGTTTATGTAAGTTGCCTTGATGGACCAAAAAAAAATTGCTCCAGTCACATGATCAGAAATCATTCTAATATGCTGCTCAAAAAAAGCTATTTTTATTATTATGTTGAAAACAGCGGAGTATAATTTTTTCAGGTTTTTTGATGAATAGAAGAAAGTTCAGAAGAACAGCATTTATCTGAAATAGAAATATTTTGTGACATTATAAATGTCTTTATCAGCACTTTTGATCAATATAAAGCATCCTTGCTACATAAAAGTATTAATTTCTATTATGGTATATCACGATGGTATTGTAACATTTTCGATTAAATTATTGAAAAATAAACTTAAACCAAAACCATTAAATAATATTAATAGTTTAAATAAATGAAATAAAAAATAAAGAGTTACTGAAATAAAATAAGCATTAAGTGAAATACAATAACATGAAATGTAATGTATAATAACTGCTGCCAAATGTGACACAAAGAAAACAACTGTTGAAAATAACAAAAAGGTCAGAAATTAAAAAGTTAAATAAGCTAAATTTAATGAAGAAAATTCATAAATACTACATAGACATTTTTTTAAATTGACAAAACTGCACAACAAAATGACTTTTACTAAAATTAAACAGAAAAAAGTGTGTGTGACCAAATCTCTCCTCTAGGATAGTAAAACCTGAAGTTCCCCACAAGGAAAAAAATGATTGAAAATAGTAAATTATATTTATCTGAAAATGTAAGAATGCAAACAGGCTTTCTTTAAGGGGTAGGTTTAGGGTTAGAGGACAGAAAATATAATTTGGTCAGTAAAAAATGTAAAGTCTATGCAAAGTCCCCACTATTCACAGAAACAAACGTGTGTGTGTGTCTGTGTGATGCGTGCGTGCATATATGTGCGTGTGTGTGATGCGTGCGTGCGTGTGTCTGTGTCTGTCTGTGTTTGCGTGTGTGCGTGCGTGCGTGTGTGTGTGTGTGTGTGCGTGCGTGTGTGTGTGCGTGAGTGCGTGTGTGTGATGCGTGCGTGCGTGTGTGTGTGTGTGTGCGTGCGTGTGTCTGTGTCTGTCTGTGTTTGCGTGTGTGCGTGCGTGCGTGTGTGTGCGTGCATGTGTGTGTGTGTGCGTGCGTGTGTGTGTGCGTGAGTGTGTGTGTGTGTGCGTGCCTGTGTGTGTGCGTGCGTGCGTGCGTGTGTGTATGTGTGTGTGTGTGTGTGTGTGTGCGTGAGTCTGTGCGTGCGTGTGTGTCTGTGTGTATGTGTATGTGTGTGTGTGTGTGTGTGTGTGTGTGTGCGTGCGTGCGTGCGTGCGTGTGTGTGTGTGTGCAGGATAAAGAGGAGCAGTGGATGACGAAGCTGATTCCCGGCCTGAATGATTTCGCGCTGCTGCAGCCGCTGCAGTGGAACACGCGCTATAACGTGGAGATCACGGCGCGTAACGTCAAGGGCCTGTCGGAGCCCACCTTCTTCCAGTTCCTCACGCCGCAGAAACCCGACATCACAGGTACACCCGCTCTGGATCATGGGCTGAATCCTGTCATGTTTTATTACTTGTATTAGCCAGAGTTCGGCTGTGTCCCATTTGGCATATACTATTTTATAAACCCTACATAGGGAGCGACCTTCTCATATGCATCCTACAGTTCAAGTGGAGCTTCACAAGCTATTTTAGCATTTATTTGTATATTTAAAAAATTCAAAATATATATTTGTGTTTGTTTCAGCATGTTTCATGTGTTTTTGTAATTTTTATATTTGTATTATTATTATTTTATATATTAAGAAGACATTATAATTTGCAAAAATGAAGCATGTTTTAGGACCAGAATAAGTTTTTCTTTATGGTGATTTTTCTATTTTGTATTACAGTATTTTTGTTTACTAAAACTTTGGTATTTTATTTAAATCTCATCGAATTAGTTGCACAACAAATAATACTACACATAAATTCTTCCCCATTTAAATATTGTGCAATGTAACTACTTTAATTTAATTAATATTGTCATTTTTCCCCTTTTCAGTAATGATATTTCTCTAGTAAATGGTGATTTAGATTATTGAGTAACAGTATATTTTTACTACAATTATTGTATTTTTAAAATGTTCATAAATTGGGCAGTACCGCAAATACTACTAAGCATTAATCATTTGCAATTTTAAATATTATATAAATATTAATTTTGTTCTTCATTACAGTACTTAGTTCATATTTTAGTAATTTAAGATTTTGAACTAAATATATATATATATATATATTTGTTTGTTTGTTTTAGCAATTTTGTTGTGTTTTTGTCATTTGTATATTTTTTTTTTTACATCTATTTAGTTTTTATTATATTTATTAACAATTTTAGTGTTTAAACCAAATTAAAAATAGAAATGCTCCCTTGGCAACTAACTGAAATATATTTGTTAGTTTGTTTTCTATTCAGTAATACATTTTTCTGGGATTAAATCCATATGAGCACTCATATGAGGGCTGTGTTACACGTACAGATGGAAATAGGATTGTTTTTCTGGTTGTTTTTCAAGTTCATTGCAGGCAGATTTTACAGTACACTGAAAAACATAATTCATTGAATTAACTCAATTTTTGAAAGGTAAGTGGTTTATTTTAGCTACATTTAATAAAGAAAAATATGTTGGAAGTCAGTCAACTTAATTAGTTTATTTAAATGTAGCTAAAATAAATTGATTGCAACCACTTACCTTAAAAAATGGAGTAAATTCAATTAATCATATTTTCCAGTTTAAAAATAATAATTTGATTATTGTTCTACTATTATTCTAATTTGTTGCTTTTAGACTTGCGAGCTATTAATTTACTAACTGCTTGTTTTCTTTAAAAACAAACCAAAAATATGTATAATCTTTTTGTATTTTATCTGTTTTCTTTTTATTTATTAAACAATTAACAGCAAAAAAAGGCCTGTAACACTAGTTTGCTCTATTATATTATTCTATCTGATTGATTTTTGTTTGATCTTCTTTTGTTGATTTTAATTGCTTCTATTCTCATTAGTAAGGCGCTTTGGATAAAAGCGGCTAATAACTAAATGTAAATGTAATTAAAAAGACTAAAAAAATAACTTTGCATTAATGTTATAGATCTGTGTCTGTTTTTATTTCCGGTAGTGAGTTTTATTACATTAAACGTGGTTTGCTTATAGTTTTAAACTTCTTAAATTGAGTTCATAACTGATGTTGACAATCTAATCACGTCAGATTACATGAGTATGAATTACATGCACATAAACCTCTTCAAATAACAGCCAGCAATTAAACCTGTAGCTGATTATTGATTAAAATGAAGATACAGCTACATCCTCAGATTTCAACTTTCAAAGGACCTCAGTGAAGACCAATCATTCTCGTTTGTTGTTGATTGGTTAGTCGGTGTTTAAAGGGACAGTTCACCCAAAAATGAAATGTCATTGTTTACTCCTCCCTCGTGTTGTTCCAAATCTGTACGAGTTTTGTTCCGCTGTTGCGCACAAAAGAAGATATTTTGAAAGATGTTGGGTTCCAAACAGTTGACGGCAGCCATTGACTTCCCTTTAATATGAAGGAATAGTTCACTCAAAAATGAAAATGTGCTCACTCTCAGGCCATCCAAGATATAGATGAGTCTGTTTCTTCATCAGATTTGGAGAAATATGTCACTGCATCAGTGTCTCAGCAACGGATGCTCTGCAGTGAATGGGTGCCGTCAGAATGAGAGTCTGATAAAAACATCACAGCACTCCAGTTCATCAGTTAACATCTGGAGAAGACAAAAGCTAAAGTTTAGATCTGTTTTGTCTTGTAAACGGTGCTTGATCTGTGCAGATCTATCTCCGGATTCAGACCAGAACACTTTTTCACTGGAGGAAGTGTTATTGTGGATTATGGACTATAATGGTAAATAAAGGTGACCGAGCTTTTTCAGTGGTGGCACCTAATTTGTGGAATAGTTTACCTGTACACAAAAGAACTGCTCAGAGTCATGTCTTAAGACACACCTGTATTCCTTGGCTTTTATTTTGAGTTGAGTCGAGACATTGTGACGTTTTACTGTATTCATTTTGTTAGTTTGGGAGATTTTTCGGACATTGTGAATCACTTTGGTCAACCATGATTGTTTTTAAATGTGCTATATAAATAAAATTGAACTGAACTGAACTCATATTCTAGTTAAAAACATCTTAATGATGGATTTGTCTCAGGTTTTGTCTTCTCCAGATGATAACTGATGGACTGGAGTGCTGTGATGTTTTAATCAGACTCTCATTCTGACGGCACCCATTCACTGCAGAGCATCCATTGCTGAGACACTGATGCAATGCTACACTTCTTCAAATCTGATGATGAAAAACACTCATCTATATCTTGGATGACCAGCTAATTCCATTTCTGTTTGAACTATTGCTTTAACTTTAAGCGACATTAAATATTTGTGCAAAAGTGAGCATTTTTCAAGTTTGATTTCTGTTTGCTTCATCCAGCACTGAACGAATTATGCATTTGTGCATTTCTCTCTTTGATAAGAATCAATGAAACCCTCTGAAGACGTTCGGGGTAATGATGTTGACTCAAGGTTTCCCATATTTAAGAGTTTTCTTCAGATCAATCAGTGCTTCGGGTGTCTGCGGTACATCAACAGACATTTAGATGCTCTCAGACGGTGTTTACGCTGCGGGTCACTCCATAAACCGTAATATGAAGGTGAATGTCTTTGTACTTCTAACACGTTGTGTGTGAATCTTTGATGCCTTGATCCATAACGCATCAAAACTGCAGAATCATGTCCTAAACTAACTTCAGATCAACACGGGAAGAGCTGTGCACTAAACACATCAGAAACAGAGATATCTCTGAACCTGTGATTACTGAGGAATCGTTTAAAAGGCTTGTTTTCTGATAGAGCTACAGTACGTACATACAGAAGTAATGGCCTTTATGCTTTCTTCAACTGTTGGATTGCATCTTTAAGCATTTCAGTGTTTTACAAACCGTCACGTTTCTTTCAGATGAACCTTCTTGTCTTTATGTTATCATAAAAGAGTGATGCACTGTTCAGAAATATGACTATTAGCCAATAAGGTAATATTTGACTCCTGCAAAAATATAAGAAAATAGATCCAAATAGTTTGGGTTGTTATTGAAACTAAAACTAATGAAATAAACTAACAAAACCATTAAAAACTCAAATGAAAGAAGGTGAATTTACAGTATTAAATTACTAAAATGTAAATAAAATAAAGCTAAATATTAATATATATAAAAAAAAAAATGCCAAAAGCATATCATATTGCTAAAATGAAATTAAAATCAAAACTTGAACAATGTTCATACTATGATAGTATATAAATAATATGTATTTAATAATTTTTAGAGATAGAAAATGGTGGATGTTTGATGTATGTTATAAAAGTATGTTTGCTGAACTGTTTCATTGTTAAATAAATCTATAAAATCAATTATGTTTAATACAATCAAATAATAATATTAGATGAAAACTGAACTGAAATTAGTTTTATTTGACTCAAATTAACACAATTCAAACAAAATAAAGCTAAATATAAATATTTTAAATATTAAATATAAATATGTCAAACGATTAATCACATCCAAAACAAAAGTGTTTGTTTACATAATATATGAGTGTGTACCAAAATAGATTCTGTATGTTAGAGTGTGTATATATACATAATAAATATACACAGTACACAAAAATATATTATGTAAACAAAAACTTTTATTTTGGATTCGCGATTAATAGTTTGACAGCACTAGTAAATATTAAAACAAGAAGCACATCACAAAATTCACCAAATTACAACTAAAATTAGAATAAGGCTAAATATAAATATTAAAACAAAAAGCTCATCACAAAATTACTTAGATTAAATAGAAAATTGAAATATACAAATAAAATCTAACTCAACATATGAATAAATGCTATAATAATATATAAATATTACTAAAATAACACAACTGATAACAACGAGGACATCCATCTGCAAATTTTTTTTTTTTTAGCATGTGAAATTTAATTGCCTTTACGTGTGTGATTTTTCAAAAATATGACCAAATTGTAATAAATGAATAATTTCAAATATAGTGATATTCGACCGTGGCAAAAAAAAAAAAATGCATAATATATTTATATGGCACAACAAATCTGACAGCGGTGTTTACACTAAAGTGATAATTAGTGTGCTGTGCATTATATTTATTATCATTTATAGACAGAACAACAGAAAGAGCTTAACATTTGTTCCCATAAAATGACTTGTAAGTGGCACTGAACAACAGAGATGATAAAAGCCTTGTCGTCTCAGAGCGTGATCATGAAGAAGCGTCTGGTTCTCCGAGCTGCTGTCTTCATCTCCTGCGGTGTGTGTTCAGTCGTGCTGATGGATCCGAGCGCTTGTTGAGTGTGTGTTTGCTCTCTGTCTCAGCAGACTCTCTGTTCAGCGGCCTGGGTCTCGGCGCGGTGGTGGGGCTCGGTGTAGCGGCTCTTCTTCTGCTGCTGGTGCTGGTGGACATCAGCTGCTTCTTCCTCCGTCAGTGCGGCCTGCTCATGTGCATCACGCGCAAGCTCTGCAGCAAGAAAACCTCTACCAGCGGCAAGAGCAAAGAGCTGGAGGAGGGCAAAGCAGCTTATCTGTGAGTGCATCAGCGTCCGCTTGCATGCGTGCCGTCGACCGTCTCTCTCATGCGCTCCTCCTTGCTCTAGATCTTCGTCTGATGTGATGCATGACTGTTTGTGAGTACGTGGCAGCTGGTCAGACTAGAAGACTGGTTAAACCAGCAAACTTATGATACGTTGGGTTGTTTTAGTCTCACAGTAAAACGTCGTTCTGACATTGTTTTCTCAATCAACACCGAAGCGCCTCCTTGAATCCTGAAGGATTTTATTCATCAAGAATCCATGAAATTGATCAAAAGTGATGTTCTTTTCTATTTTCTATTACTTTCTATTAATCTTTGAATCCTGAAAAATAAAGTGCATCATATTCCACAAAAATATTAATCAGCACAACTGTTTTCAACTGATAATAATCAGAAATGTTTCTCGAGCAGCAAACATTATAATGATTTATGAAGATCATGTGACACTGAAAACTGGAGAAATCATGCTGAAAATACAGCTTTGATCATTTAAATAAATTATATTTTATCATACATTCACAATGAAAACTATTATTTTACATTGCAATAATATTAAACAATTTTTACTGTATTTTTAATCAAATTCATGCAAACTTGATCAGACTAAGTAAAGATTTACTGAGCGCAAACATTTGAACAGTCACTGAGAGACATTTGGTTATAATAACGTTGTCTTTGTGGGACTGTATTTGCATCGTTTAGCATCATTTCAATGATTTTATAATCATTTTAACATTCACATTTGAAGAGCTGCTAATGAAGTCATCATCTGTCTCCTCTGAATCTGATGATTGATAGAAACTGACAGTCATTATCTAATAACGAGGGTTGAATTCCACCCTCAACTTACAGTCAATTATTTCATCATATATTCCCCTTACCATTAAACGCTATTAATAATATGCAGTAATGGGCTCGTTTAATAACGTTCTGCTGAGTGAGTTCAGATGGATTCGTTTGCTTTAGCATTAGACAGACCTCTTGAGATTAATGTATTAATAAAAGCCAGAGTCTATTGATCTGTTTGCATTAGCGGCGCATTAAGTCCAGCATCATAATCATCTTATGGAAGATTATTTCAGATATTATTCCTCACATAAACAGTTGAAAGTACTTGCTATAGTGTGATTAGAGACAGAAATCAAAATCAAATATCTGGAGATTAAGATTTAGATCCGTCTAACAGTGCAGGAAGACATAAGGACATTATCTTTTTAAACATAAGCATCTTTAATAGATACATGTAGACAATTGTGTTCAGAATGGAAACAATGTTTTATGTATAGTTCACCCAAAAAATTGTATGTGCTGGAAATGTGCTCACTCTCAGGACATCCGAGATGTAGATTAGTTTGTTTCTTCATCAGGTTTGGAGAAATGTGTCTCTGCATCGGTGTCTCATGAATGAATGCTCTGCAGTGAATGGGTGCCGTCAGAATGAGCGTCTGATAAAACATCACAATAATCCACACCACTCCAGTCCATCTGGAGAACACAAAAGCTGAAACAAATCCAGCATTAAGACGTTTTTCACTAAAATACGAATCCATAATAATGCTGTTTCCAGTGAAAAAGTCCATCTTCTGTTGTCTCTCACATCAAAACCTCCACGTATTTGTTTAGAGCTGTTTTGGCATCTGTGCAGATTTCTCTCCTGATTCAGACCGGAACACTTTTTCACTGGAGACAGCGTTATTGTGGGTTATGGACTCATATTTTAGTGAAAAACATCTTAATGCTGGATTTGTTTCAGCTTTTGTCTTCTCAAGATGGACTGGAGTGGTGTGGATTATTGTGATGTTTTATTCTGACGGCACCCATTCACTGCAGAGCATCCATTGCTGAGACACTGACACAGAGACACATTTCTCTAAAACTGATGAAGAAACAAACTCATCTACATCTCAGATGGCCTGAGAGTGAGCGCATATTCATTTCTGGCAGAACTTTTCCTTGAATGCAGTATACACTAGGTACAATTACAATGTAAGACGTTATGCAATGCTAAACGGTAAGTATGTGAAATAGTAGAGTTGTTTGTTATAGTGCCATTCTGGTTGCTGTGTGTTTTGGTGTGATGGACACCTGCATGTGTGTTTGTGTGAGTAGGGTTGATGGCTCGAAGGAGCTCATCGTGGAGATGAGAACTGAAGAAGAGAGAATTACTAACCTGGACGACGGCAGTCCAGTGCACGAACCCAATGAGACGACTCCTCTGACAGAGCCAGAGTAAGAGTTAGAGATGAGATGTGAAGTTCGTCAGAGAATATACAGGCTGTTTGGAGCATTACAATTGATGTTTAATCAACTAACTATACAAAAGTCTGGGGTTAGTAAGATCATTTTAAAATAAATTAATACTTTTATTCATTAAGGATGCATTAAACTGATCAAAAGTGACAGTAAAGACATTTATAATGTTACAAAAGATTTATATTTCAAATAAACGTTTTTTTTCTATTCATCTGTGAATCCTGAAAAATTAAATCTATCACAGTTTCCACAAAAATATTGTGCAGCACGACTGTTTTCAACATTGATAATAATCAGAAATGTATCTTGAGCAGTATATTATTATGATTTCTGAAGATCATGTGACACTGAAGACTGCAGTAATGATGCTGAAAATACAGATTTGATCTCAGATATAAATTACAGTTTACAATATATTCACAGAGAAAACTGCTATATAAGTTGTAATAATATTTCACAATTTTTACTGCATTTTTGATCAAATAAATGCAGCCACGATAAACATGTGCCTTAATTCATAAACATTAATTAATTGCACAACCCCAAACTTTTCAGCGGTAGTTTATGAATCATATCACAATCTTTGACTCGAATCAGAGCTCTTAGATCCGTTAAAATACAACCGAGAAACTCCATACCATCCTTCAGCCTGTTCTGTCCTAGCAACCACTCTGACCACCTTAGCAACGGTTTACTAATGCTCTAGGCATATATACTAATATCTATTAATTAAACTTTCAGGCGAGGCTTTATATAGCCATAAATTCAAAGTTCGTCTTGTCTAATATTCCTTTTACTGTATCATTTATATTGTTTTTGTTTGTTTGTTTTATTTATTTATTGGGTTTAGTAGCCCTTAAAACGACTAAGGGGGTGTTTTTGAACTAAATTTGTGTTTTATTGGACGTTCGTTTACACGATAATGGTGATTTGTGGGCCTGAAAATGAAACCTTTGACAACGGGTTATAAAGTGCAGTTTTTTTAAACGATACCTTTATCATCTCTGTGTAAACTACACAAATGCATGTTTGTGAAAGGTGCATAGTGTTCTGGCATGCATAATTCATAATCTACTGGCCTGGCATGCATAATGCAGTGTTTTAATGGTTTTTGTGGATCCGTGTGATAGAGCCCTGAATTCTTTTACGCCTCTAGGGCTGGGCTTCGGGCCAATTTTCACGTCATAGTTCAGACGAAGGCCAGGCCTCGGGCCTGTTTTACGCTTCTCCTTATTTTAGACATCCATCAATCAGTGATGAAAAAAATTGCAGCTCTGGTGTTAACAAACAGGAGTCCGTGCTGCCGCGACTGAGAGCGGCTCGACGGTGTTTAGAGTCAGCGTAGCTGAAGGCTTCTGCGTTCAATCACACGCAATATACTAAAGCTTGCCCAGCAAAAGTAATTACCATGAATGTGTCCGGGGGAAATAGTAAGGACATACTTGAATTATTTACTAATGCACTAGTGTTTTCTGTGATAGTGTCGCAAAGATGAAGATGATGATCTCCTCTTTAGATGTGCCAATGTTTGATTTGTTATTTCATTAAGTGGTAATTTAAAGCGTTCTATAGATATAAGTATCTTGTCTGTGATCTCTATATCTATAGATTTTATTTTAGGCAAGTCGTGATCATTTGAGAAGGCTAAATTGATCAAACATAAGCTATGATCAGCTTGCCGGTCTGCCGCTGGCCGCTTGGACGTTACTTTAAGAAAGAAAAAATGTATTTAACGAAGAAAAAATGCTCCACATGTTTTTTCTAAATTAACCTAATAAAAAAACGAAACGAAATATAATCACTTTGCCATTACATACAAAACTGAACTATTTTAATAGCTGAAACATGAGCCGTTTTGAGAAAAGACGGGCTCGGGCGGACTTGGGCCGGTGATTCTGATAAGCTGTCGGACACGGGCCGGTAATTCTGATAAGCTGTCAGACACGGGCCGGGCGAGGGCCGGTGATTCTGATAAGCTGTCGGACACGGGCCGGGCGAGGGCCGGTGATTCTGATAAGCTGTCGGACACGGGCCGGGCGAGGGCCGGTGATTCTGATAAGCTGTCGGACACGGGCCGGGCGAGGGCCGGTGATTCTGATAAGCTGTCAGACACGGGCCGGGCGAGGGCCGGTGATTCTGATAAGCTGTCAGACACGGGCCGGGCGAGGGCCGGTGATTCTGATAAGCTGTCAGACACGGGCCGGGGCGAGGGCCGGTGATTCTGATAAGCTGTCAGACACGGGCCGGGCGAGGGCCGGTGATTCTGATAAGCTGTCAGACACGGGCCGGGCGAGGGCCGGTGATTCTGATAAGCTGTCAGACACGGGCCGGGCGAGGGCCGGTGATTCTGATAAGCTGTCAGACACGGGCCGGGCGAGGGCCGGTGATTCTGATAAGCTGTCAGACACGGGCCGGGGCGAGGGCCGGTGATTCTGATAAGCTGTCAGACACGGGCCGGGCGAGGGCCGGTGATTCTGATAAGCTGTCGGACACGGGCCGGGCGAGGGCCGGTGATTCTGATAAGCTGTCGGACACGGGCCGGGCGAGGGCTGGTAATTCTGATAAGCTGTCGGACACGGGCCGGGCGAGGGCCGGTGATTCTGATAAGCTGTCGGACACGGGCCGGTAATTCTGATAAGCTGTCGGACACGGGCCGGGCGAGGGCCGGTGATTCTGATAAGCTGTCGGACACGGGCCGGGCGAGGGCCGGTGATTCTGATAAGCTGTCGGACACGGGCCGGGCGAGGGCCGGTGATTCTGATAAGCTGTCGGACACGGGCCGGTAATTCTGATAAGCTGTCGGACACGGGCCGGGCGAGGGCCGGTGATTCTGATAAGCTGTCGGACACGGGCCGGGCGATGGCCGGTAATTCTGATAAGCTGTCGGACACGGGCCGGGCGAGGGCCGGTAATTCTGATAAGCTGTCGGACACGGGCCGGTAATTCTGATAAGCTGTCGGACACGGGCCGGGCGAGGGCCGGTGATTCTGATAAGCTGTCGGACACGGGCCGGGCGAGGGCCGGTAATTCTGATAAGCTGTCGGACACGGGCCGGGGCGAGGGCCGGTGATTCTGATAAGCTGTCGGACACGGGCCGGGCGAGGGCCGGTAATTCTGATAAGCTGTCGGACACGGGCCGGGGCGAGGGCCGGTAATTCTGATAAGCTGTCGGACACGGGCCGGGCGAGGGCCGGTGATTCTGATAAGCTGTCGGACACGGGCCGGGCGAGGGCCGGTGATTCTGATAAGCTGTCGGACACGGGCCCGGCGAGGGCCGGTGATTCTGATAAGCTGTCAGACACGGGCCGGGCGAGGGCCGGTGATTCTGATAAGCTGTCAGACACGGGCCGGGCGATGGCCGGTAATTCTGATAAGCTGTCGGACACGGGCCGGGCGAGGGCCGGTGATTCTAATAAGCTGTCGGACACGGGCCGGGGCGAGGGCCTAAGCGTCTCGGACCAGGGCCCAAATTTGAGACCCATGCAGGGCTGTACCGTGTGAACGGGAAACGCTTTGACGAATATTAGTGTTATTTTTAGTACTCTTTAGTGTTATGTTTTTATTCACTAATGATTTAACTCGCTTTAGTAAAGGCCCATTAATTGATAACTATAACAATAATTACTATATATTATCGTCCACACCAGCGAACAATAATGTTTTGTTTATATTATGTTCGGATTTCATTTTAATTAAATTTAGTGGATTCTGATTGGCTGTTAATGTTTTATTGTTCATCAGCCCAAAAAAAAGTAATTATCTAACAATTTACTCAAAGCGTGAAATAAACACGAATGACCATCAGAATGTATTTTGTCATTTGTCACCCACGTTAATCTACTCTCCTGATGTATTTGTTTGTTGGACTAGAAGGCGGATTCGGCATTATGATTGGTCAGATCGCCCAATTGACCCTTCGTAAAGACCCGCCCCTCGTTAATTACTGTTGCTATGTCTGACTTGCCATGACGCTCTCTCTCACACTACATTGCAGGGCAAAGAAGAAACTGACAACACGCCGACACACAAAACAGAGCAGAACTTCTGCTATTAAACCAGGTTTCAGCTTTCTCAAATTGTGTTATTTTTTAAGAAATTCAAACAATAAAAACTAGGAATGTAACGATATCAAAATCTCACGATACGATAATCGATACAATAATATTGTGATATGAAGTCCACGATACAATATTTATTGTAATGTTTAAAAAAACAAATGAAGAATTGGGAAAATTGCACTTTAAGAGTTCGAAATTAAGAGCTCCAACCCATGTTCTTAACTAAGTCAGTGAATTAACTTGTACCTGAACTTTAAAGGGGACTCAATCCTCTTTTAATTTGTGATATACGGTCTCAGTCTAAATTACATTCACACTGGCGTTTTAGGAAGCCAAACAAATTAGAATATAATAATAATAGTAACAACAATGGCAGTAATAGCCATGTATAATAAAACAATTGCACTGTAATATAAATGAAAATAAATATTGAATAGGTATATTATTTTTGCTTTACACTACAGTAGGGAAATTTCAATACTACTTTCCTAATTTCTAGATATTTTGAATTTGGACTGCATTTAAACCGCTCACTGTCGGCAATTCGTTCTCCACTTTTAAGCTTTTATTTTGAAGGAAAACTCCAGCTTCGGTGAAAACATGCTTACAAAAACGTGTCTCTAGAAATGTAGTGAAATGCTGTAATCATCTGGCGTGAAAATAAAGCATAACTGAACTGATGGCTGTTGCGTTCCCAAACGTGCACTGAGCTCACAGCACGTGCAATAAACGAGTTCACTGCATTCATTACCTGTGAACGAAGCCATTCTGAGGCGCGAAAAAAACACTGGAGCACGAGCTTATCGCATGAATAATGTGAGCACTTCACTTTGACTCGATGAAGACATTATGCCATATTGTGCTTTCGGTTTTAGTTCATTTGACAGATACTGTGCCAAAGCATAATGGCGCAAAACACAACTTCAAAGACCTTTCGTGTAAGAATAATAAGTTTAAATATGTTTTAAAAACTACACTTTTTGCCTAGAAGACCTATCGTTTTATATCATCACATTTTCATATCGAGACTATCGCGATTATCACAGTCAGTTGTTGCCACCAGAGGGCACTCTTTCTGAGTCATTGTTTGTGTTCTGGACTGCATTTCCCATCATCCTTTGCACTCATTATTGGTTCATTGCTGCCAGCTGTTTATCATTAGCCTCACTCTATATATACCTTGTTCATTTTGTCTTTAGTTGCTCAGTATTGCATTATGTCCCTGTGCTGTTATCGTTGTTTGACGGTTTTGCTCATGTGGATTATGTTTTTTTTTTGTACTCAGAAAATAAAACTGCAAATAGATCTTACGTGTGAGAAATGACAGAAAAAATTAACAAGGTGTATATATAGCAGTCTCTCCAGGATTTTGCGGGACTTTTTTCAGATTTTTGTGGCCTAAAATGACTGATTTTGCTGCGGCTTTTCTCAAAATTTGCGGTGATATTTGCGGCATTTCTTATTGTTTTGCAGTGAAAATATACCATGGACAGCATTCTTCTAAGATTGTTATAACTTTGAGAACCATCGTAAGGCTCCAGACTAACATTTGAGGAAACCAGTGCTATTAAGTTCTACAGAACCAGTACCTGACAGTAAAGCACTCGCACATGTACATCTCGGAGATGTCTATTTGATGTCCGCATTTATATATGCAAGACCTATTTTTCAGGATGTTTGCTTGTCTGCAATACGTCTCTAATATGTTTCCAGTCAGATGTCAAATAGAGATGTATTAAATGCATGTAAAGCTGCTTCTGAGACGTTTATCAGATTACACAGCAGATGTTTCCCTAGATCTTTAGCAGACGTCTTACAGATGTACTTGTGCTGTCTGGGTAGCTGAGATGCAGATAAAATGAACTTTTATTACGGTTATCCATAAAGTCTAAATTTAATTTGATAAATTAAGTAATATGTGTGTATATATATATATATGGAGTGGAAAAGGCTAATAAGCCTACAAGCTAATAAGTCTCTGCAGCATATAGTGGTAATGTGATGTCCTTTTTATTTTTAAATAAGTGTTTGCTTTCCTACATTATTTTATAAAACTTTTAGTTTTATTAATGGAGGCAACCTATGAAGGATGAACAAACAATGTCATCACATTAAAAATAACTTTCAAATTAGGTACGCTAATACTTAAAGCTTTGAAATGCTGGGAAAAGTTGTGTGACGCATTTAAAAACACTCGAAAACCTTAAGACCATTTCTGCCACAAGTTATGTTAAATCCATGGTGAATGGTGGAGATTTGTGTTTATTGAACAATGTTTTTCCTGGTTTCCACATCAGTGGCGTTTGTTCTGATATCTGTAGCTTTAACAGAATTATGCACTGAATTTGAACGCTTCTCACAAACTTTAACAGAGATGTTATTGATTCTGCGGCGAATTCGACTACTTCACGGTATCTCACAGCGCTGTGTATAACGGTGTCACGTGATCGAGAGCAGCCCGCGGCTCCGGTCCGAGCAGATAAACGGTCTATAGCCCAAACGAGTAGCGCGGATTCGTTCCGCTTTCGGTTCGTTTGTCCGATGTAGCTCTTGTAAATCGGGCATGTTGAGAGCGCAGGCTGTTATTTTTCAAACTGAGAAACATCCTTTCTTTGACTGAATACGCTTTGTGAGGACATCACGGGACGCGTGCGTCTAAGCCCCAAATCTGCGAAAATTTTGAAACAATTATGACAATTTGCGAGCTTTTGCGAAAATTGCGGCGTTTGCTTGATTTTGTGATGAGTCAATGATAAACAGCAGGCAGTAATGAACCAATAATGAGTGCAAAGGATGATGGGAAACGCAGGACACAAACAATGACTCAAAAAGAGTGCCCTCTGGTGGCTAAGCTGGGTACTCCAACAACTGACTGTGACCGCGATATCACAATATTGATAATATCGTTACATCCCTAATAAATACAATTCTGTGGCTCTTTAATGTGTCGAGACAGATCGCGTGCGGCAGTGCCTCGGTTCAAGCGTCATGTGAACCGATCGTCTCTTCCTACTAGTTGTAGAACAAACTAAACATGAATGAACATCAAAATACTGCATTGCATGTCAAATTTTTCAAGTTCAAGTCCACAGACATCAATCTACTGTCCGGTCTTGTTTATTTGTTTATTCTGCATTATGATTGGTCAGATCACCTGTTAATCAAACTCCCTGTGAAGGATCAATTAGATGCGTTTCATTAACAATCACCAGCCTGGTTTAACAAAAGACAGGTTTTTTTTGCATCAACGCGATCAGCTGATGTACAGACGCCGCTTACATGTTCAGTTTGTCGTGTGACTGTTATCGTAGAACATTTGCATGCTAATGAGATGCATGACCTTTCCAAAGATGCTCGGCCCGTTTGTGTCACAAAGCATGTTGGATGAGAGAATGTGACTAAATGCTACTGATTCTGACCGTAGGAAGCTCCCGCTGAAGGAGGAGAATGGCAAGGAGGTGCTAAAGCCGGACTTGATCGAGATCAAGGTCCACACGGACAACAGCATCCACACAAAACAGGACGACAGCAAAGCGTAATGGAGCCCGGAGACGATCCCAGCCGGAACAAACTCAGACCAAATGTAGAAAGCAGAAAATATCATAAAAGAGAAACGAAAGATAAAGCTAAAAGGGTGTGTAAATATGTTCAAATGCAAACAGAGACTGCGGTTTTGTGATAAATCTACTGTCCTTTCTATTCACGATGACTACTTTTCGGTTGGCATTTATGTCTTGATGTTTTGGTTTGGCCATGGAGGATCTTTCTTCTACTTTCCAGGCATGTCGAGTCTGCCCAGCGGGACATTGTGTTGTGTCTATAGTCTTGATGATTTCAGATTCTGGGCTTCTCATCTAAACGTGTTAGAGACTTCATCCGGGTTTGGGCTTTTTCCATGTTTTGGAAGGACTTTTCCTTGATGGATTGGATTTCTTCTGTTTTTCCAGGCATGTCCGGCGAGGTGGTGCGTCTTATGTATGTCGATTTCTGAAGCTTGAAGACCTCATCGGTTCGTGTTTTCCATTTCGTCGTCATGAGTTTTAAACACACTTCGCAAAAGAACCTGGCAAACCTTTGTAGTAAAGTGACTTTGTAGTTTGGATTTGCTCAACTGCCATGATGCCAGATGAAATGCTCTTATTAATTTATGTTGATTGATGTGTGCATGTGTGAGCGTATGTGTGAATGAGTACACGAACAAAGATGCGAATGTTTGACAGACGCTTTGTGAGCGCAGTGTTTGCTTTAATTCGTTATTCATGTAACTGCTGTGAGTTAATTTGATCAGGAGGATTATCTTCAAACGGTTAGTCCATCGTGACTAGTAGTTCGGCTGGAAAACTTTTAGTAATATTTTATTTAGGTTTTTTGTATAATTTTGATTTTAGGTTACATTTTTCTAATTTATTATGTGATTTTCTCATTTATTTGTGATTTTCTCATTTGTATTAGTTTTTGTCTTTTATATATATATATAATTTAGTCAACATTGCTAATTTTTTATTGTTGGAGTGTTAATTTTATTTCAGTTTAGTTTTATTTAATTTTTATTTTATAATTCTATTATATACTTTTGTCAATTTTGTTTAGAATTTTTTTATTTAGCATTCATTTATTTTTATTTCAGTATTTTTATTACTTTGGCTTAAACTTATTTTATTTTGCTTAGTTTCTAATGCTAAATTGCTAGTTCAGTTTGTTTTTTAATTGAACTAAAATATTTATATTTTAATTAAATTTAATGACATTTATTAATATTCATTTATATTTTAATTAAGTTTTTGTAATTTTATTATGTGCTTTTATTTATGCTTATTTAAATTGTTGCATCTTATTCATTTATTATTTATTTTATTTGAGTTTTATTTGCAGTAATTTTAGTACTCCAAGGCAACAAAAAAACAATGTTTTTGATTTATATCAATTAATGAAAAGTATTCTACAACACGTATTGCCAGAAGAACACGTTAATAGTGTAACACACGCTTCCAGTGCATGCACATGTCAGTCATTCGCGTCTGTAGATTTGTGTAGCGTGAGATTTTGGTCGATGTTGTTGATAAAGGCAACGTTTGCCACTTTAGTTCTTATTATCTTTGATATATTTGACTATGGTTCACCGCTGTTTGTACATACATGAGTATGATGTAGTGTTCCTGTACAGCACGTGTTCCCAGAACATTAGGAATGAAGTTCCAGATCAGGCCGAGGCTCTTCTGTGGGTCATTAATGGAGCAGCAGGGCATTATCTAAGTGTTTGTAAAGCCTGTATGATGTCAATGAAACCAATCACACCTGCTTATGAAGTTGCAAAAAAGATCCATTCATTTGTACTTTTGCATTTGCTTAGTGAAGACATCTGGATAGAAAACATCTGTTGCTATCTTTTTTTCTCTCTTGAACTCAACACATGTGACCCTGGACCACAAAACCAGTCATTTTTCAAAATTGAGATTTATACATTATCTAAAAGCTGAATAAATAAAAAAGCTTTCCATTGACGTATGGTGTTTTAGGATAGGACATTTGGCCGAGATACAATATTTGAAAACCTGGAGTCTAAGGATGCAAAAAAAATCTAAATATTGAGAAAATCAACTTTAAATTTGTTCAAATGAAGTTCTTAGCTATGCATTTTACTAATCAAAAATTAAGTTTTGATATATTTACGGTACAAAATATCTTCATGGAACATGACCTTAATATCCTAATGATTTTAGCATTAAAGAAAAATTTATAATTTTGACCCATACAATGTATTGTTGTCTATTGCTACAAATATAGCTGTGCTGCTTATGACTGCTTCTGTGCTCCAGGGACACATATGTGAAGCACTGTATTCATTGCATCAAAAGAGAAACATGTTACATTGATCATGAACTGTGTCCAGCTGCGTCTCTTCTGTGTTTCGGTCTCGTTCAGATGAGTTTGTGTTCAAATACTCTATGCATAAGCAGAACAGACTTTTCTTTGTTGTTCTGGATGATTGCATCTCTTTTTCTTCTGTGTTTGTCGCAGGTCTTTAGTTGATGGAGAACATCTGAATCCTGATCTTAACACTGTAATTTACCGCTGTAAATAAATGTGTGCCAGTATAAGACGGTGCTTGTAAGCTATTCTGTCAGCGTCCATTTATTTCCATCAGCTACTCTAAAAATTTTAGAATATTTATGATTTTTAACGTTTTAGTCTCTGCTGCTCACCAATGCTGCTTTTATTTGATCAAAACTTCAGTAAAATTGAAGGTTTGAAATATTGAAATATTCTTGCAATTTAAAATAACTGTTTTCTATGTGAATATATGTTAAAATGCAATTTATTTCTGTGATGCGCAGCTGTATTTTCAGCTTCAGTCTTCAGTGTCACATGATCATCAGAAATTATTATAATATGCTGATTTGATGCTCAGTTATTATTAATGCTCAATTGTTAATATTGGTTCTAATTATTATCAACTTTGCAAATAGTTATTCCTGTTTAATATTTTTAATGAATGTAAAGACTGAAGTAATTACGCTGAAAAATTCAGCTTTTTATTAAAGAAAGAAATGTAATTTTAACATGTATTCACATAGAAAACAGCTATTTTTAATTTTAAAAGTATTTCACAGAATTGCTGTTTTACTGTATTTTTGATTAAATAACTACAGCCTTGGTAAGCAGAGGAGATTCGATCAAAAACACTGAAAATATATGAACCTTTGTATTAAATCTGACCTGACTGTATGAATTGTATTTGATTCATATTCATAGCAGAAGTGGCTTATGATCCAGGATCGTTAGCTGAGATACACGACACTCGTTCATTTCCCAGATGGAGTAAAACAGCTGCCAGGTACAAATGAAACTGAACAGGAGGAACATTTTATTGCTTAACGGTTGCTCTTTCATAGCTCATAAAACATAACTGGTTTCTTAGTTATGTGTTATTTCAGCATTAACAGATGTTTCTCATAATATTGCTTTGGAGAAATAAAAAGTCAGAAATTAAGACATTTTGAGTAATTTACTGAAAACATTTGAATTCATATTGAGACTTTGCTGACTATGATATATTGATTTATCTGAGCACATAAAATTATTGTTAATGTTTTTATTTTCTCTCAAGGACCGTTTCTTTATATATCATTTAAAGCTTGTTAATTTTAGTGTTATTTACTTAAAATTGTAACTTTATTCATCAAATATTTTTTAATGCAATGAAATGTATTAATATTTTGAATTAGCTTCTATTTGTTTTACATTTTAAGATTTAATCCAGTTTTAGTATAATTCATTTTAGTGCTTCAGCTTAAACTTATTTTATTTTACTTCATTGCTAACGCAACACACACATTCATATATGTGTGTGTGTGTGTCATGTTGTAATTGATATGTTTATAAAATCGTGCCCTGTATTTATTGAAATCCAGCATCTGCTTCACATCTTTCCAAAAGTGTTTAAACATAATTTTATAAATGTTTAGCTGGAATGAAATAGTAAAATCATAAATTGGATCTTTAATATCTCTTATGTTTCTTCTAGCAGTCAAACTGAGACTTTTACTGATGTTATTCCTGAGAAAACAACTCTGTTAATCTCAGGTTTAATCTCAGGCTTAAGCTCAGGTTTAATTTCAGGTTTAAACTCAGGTTTAATCCCAGGTTTAAACTCAGGTTTAATCTCAGGTTTAATCCCAGGTTTAATTTCAGGTTTAATCCCAGGTTTAATTTCAGGTTTAATCTCAGGTTTAAACTCAGGTTTAATCTCAGGTTCAACATGACGGCTGTAGTTACTCATTTGGCGGTTTTGTTTCTCTAGGAATTTCTGACGATACATTTGAAAAGATTTTCCCTCCAAAAATCCAGCCATGCTTTCTTCAGTCGGCTAACTGACACTCACTGCTGTTCTTTTTCAACATAAACGGCTGCAGAGTGTTTGTTATTCCTGAAGCGGCGTGTGCCGTTCGATTGCCTTCAGCATGCACACATCTATCGGATTCTCTATTAAAGTGCACAGCGTCAGTAAAACAAGAGCCTTCGGGCTTTAAAACAATCAATTACCTAAACGCACAGCGATTAGCGCGTCATTGTTCCATTGAGTCGTAAAACCATCTGAAGGTGACGTGGAGTCGGATAACTTTTAGTGGTGCATTATGGGTCATCATCTTGTTTCTACACATCGTGCATTGTTTGTATGATTATATTTGAACACACAAAGCAGATGTCTTTTGTTGTGCGTTAGTTATTCTAGAACAGATTTTGAATAAATCATCTAAAGGTCGTTGAAGTCATATCTCTTTATAAAGTTTTTCCTCTTGTTGATTTATTGATCAATTCGTGTGTGAAGCCACACTAGAAGGAAGACTCTGAAAGTTTGAGTTCTTATATAATATTATAATCTAGTCGAGAGCTTTAAGTCACTCCAGATTTTGCACGCGAGAGCTCATCAGCTCCTGAGGCCAAGCTCGACGGCGCTCGCTTTAGTACTTAAGCCTGAAAGAAAAGAATGAATATTGTGTGCCACAGAAAGCTGATCTCTGCTAATATCGCTTACTGGTGCAGGTTTGTAGGCCAACTTAATTAAGCAATTAAGATATTACTGGTATGAAAGGTCATTTGTAATAAAAAGCAACAGATTAATAAACCGCTGGATTCTCCTGATAATAAAGCTAAAGGTTGTTTCTAGATGAAGGTCTGCTTGTCATTCCCTGCTGAATGTGAGAATTAATTAAGCAGGATTTAAAGTATTTCACATTCAGAAGCATTGAAACAATCAATATTCATCGTAAATATGCTTGTTTGACTATTCGCATTTTTTAAATGGAAACTTTTCTTCAATGTATTTTTGAAATTTAGATGGATTTCATTGGATTTTCTCATAAACGGTATTATACTGATGCATTAAATAGCATTAATAAAACAAGTGTTTTTTATATATATTGTGCATGTTGAAGCATTGGAACCTGTTTAATATCCATCATAACACTTGTTTGGCTGTTCACAATCAAATTGTAAACTTTTCTTCAATGCATTCTTGAAATTTGGATGGATTTAATTTCTCAAACAGTATTACACTGATGCATTAAATTAAATTAAGCAAATTAAGTATTGCACATGGAAAAGCATTAAAACTTGATGAATATCCATCGTATACTCACTCGTTTGGCTCTTCACATTCAAAGTGGAAAGTTTCTTAAAAATTTTCTTGAAAAGTAAAGTTTTTTTTTTTACTCCCTCAAACAGCATTACACTGTTTCATTAACATAAATTAATTTAAAGCTAAATTAAATGAATTACTTGTAGAAGCATTGTAAATCAACAAATATCCATTGTTAATATGCCTGTATGGATGTAAAGGTTGGATTCGCTGCCTTTTCTCCTCTTAAACAGTGTTACACTGATGCACTAAATGTCTTAAATCAGATGCAAGCTCAATATAACTTTAGTAAATTATGACATTCATCCTCAGTAGCCAGCAAGTGGATGCATTCCATTTATTTATTTATTTTTGGATCAAAATCCCAGATGCTGAACCATAAATCCCCTTTGGAGAGGCCCAGGCTGACTTCTCATAGCGTGATCCTCGGTTTGATCCCAGCAAAGGCCAGTAAATGGATTAGAGAGGCGCGTTCCCACTGTTTGAACTGTACTGTTAGCGAGGAACACCACGGGAGGAAGACCGAATCCCTTTAGCCGAGACCTCAAGGGTTGTGAGAGTGCTGATATGTTGTGTAATCCTCATGCTGGGCTTTCACGGGTCAGTGCCTCATGCTTCAGTCTGGATGGATGTTACAGCAATCTTGACACCAGAACCTCAGACACTCGGGTTGCCAGGTCTTTGTTGAATGGTGAGTATCGCATCTTATGTTTTCTTTCATTTAAAGTGCAGATCTGACACTACAGTAGACTGTAGTCCACAATATAATAGGTTTTGCAACTACTTTAGAGAGTGACTGATATTGCCTTATTATGACTGATATAATAATTTTGTTATATTTAATGCAAAAGCCATTTTTGATACAATAGCTACAATATACAACAAAAAATAAATCATGTATTAAGAGTTTTTTATTAATTGTAATATTTATAATTGCTATTGTTATTTATGCCTATATACTAATGCAAAGTTGTTTTTTAAAATTACAAGAAAATACTAAATACAACTAGAATCTTTCACAATTAGTTGAATGAGTTATTTGACATTTCCTTGAAATTTATGTAACAGAGGCCAGCAGGTAAGTGCTGTGCAGGTAAACCTCACTCCCCTTATCTCAAGAGGCGCTCTAACCTCCCACGCCACAGACTGCGGTTCGAATCCCGCTCCGAGTGGGGCGAGTAGGACTGTCACATTGGTGCCGTGACCCGGATGGGAGTGAGGTTTAGGAGGGTGAATGTAACAGAGGCCAGCGGGTAAGTGATGTGCTGGTAAACCTCACTCCCCTTATCTCAAGAGGCGCTCTAACCTCCCACGCCACAGACTGCTTTTCGAATCCCGCTCCGAGTGGGGCGAGTAGGACTGTCACATTGGTGCCGTGACCCGGATGGGAGTGAGGTTTAGGGGGGTGAGTGTAACGAAGGCCAGCGGGTAAGTGCTGTGCTGGTAAACCTCACTCCCCTGATCTCAAGAGATTCACTAGCGACTGACGCTTATGCCTGCAGTCTATAGCCTCCTTGTTACTGTGCCTGCCTCCCACGCTAGAGACCGCGGTTTGAATCCCAACCACCCCTCCGGAGTGGGGCGAGTAGGACCGTCACATTTACCTGCAATTTCTTATGACAATTTTTTTTAGTGATCTAAATGGTCAAAAATTATTTTCATCTTTGTTTTGTGCATTTAATTGTTAAAATACACACTTTTTTAGAAAGCTATTTGAATGTAAATAATGTTACAATATGTGGGGGGGGGGGGTTATTTACAATTAAAACATTTTATTATCTAATTTTACAGATATACTGTATATCTGAGTCATATATCAGTCATCAGCTGATTTTATTCTTATATTGTGTTCATCTATATAAGAATAAAATCAGCTGATGACTGATATAAGAATAAAATCAGCTGGTTTTATATTGTGTTCATCTATATTGAGATATTATCCAAAGCAACTTTTCCATAATTTCCACAGAGTTCCTGTGACTCGGGTTCATTTGTGTCAACTTTAATTGTGTCACTCTTATTAAATTAGAAGTGACACCATCTGAAATATTTGAGAAAAATAACACATCTTGATCTAATAAATACAGAGAGAAGAACAAACAGAGGATGGGTAATAGTGTGTGAGACTGAATCTATTCACAGAGATTCTATTTAACAATAACTCATTAAATCTGCATGAGCTCATGCCAATGATGGGCGTTTCTGAGAGACATTCAGAGAGCAATGGACTGACTGCTAAACATAGGAGCAAATTATCAGCTAAACTTTGATTTGTACATTTACTGATTTTTACATGTTGCAAAATGTATGTTTGTGCTCAAGTCATGATTCGCACCCTAATGTGTTGTGTGGTTGCCAGGGCATTGTTATGCAGTTGCTAAGGTGTTTTGGATGGTGGCCAGAGCGTTGCTATACAGTTAAGGTGTTTTGAGTGTTGTTTAACATGTTACTAGGTTGTTGCTATTCAGTTGCTAGAATGTTTTGTATGGTATGGTTGCCAGGGTGTTGCTAAGCAGTTGCTAAGGTGTTTTTTGGATGGTGGCAAGGGCATTGCTATGCAGTTGCTAATATCTTTTGAGAGTTGTTTAACATGTTTCTAGGGTCTTGCTATGCAGTTGCCAGGATGTTTTGCGTGGTTACCAGGGTGTAATGTTTGGTTGCAAGGAGGTTGATAAAATGTACTGAGTGGTTGCATGTTGCATTTCTAGTTACTAAGATGTTTTAGATGGTGGCCAGGGTGTTGCTATGCGGTTGCTTTGGTGATTTCAGTTGGGTTCTGGGTTGTTAGCCTGTTGCCATGTGGTTGCTAGGGGTAGTGTTCTGAGTTGTTGCCAGGTTGTAGCTCTTGTTGTTATTAAGGTGTTTTGGATGGTTGTGAGGGTGTTGTAACTACACGTGGTTGTTTAGGTGTTTCTATGCAATTACTAGTACGTTTTTGGGTGGTTGCCAGGGTGTTGTGTTTGTCTGATTGGGGTTTGCTGAATATACTGAGTAGTTGCATGTTGCATTTCCGTGCTGCTGCTAGGATTGTTTGGGTTATTGCCAGTGTGTTGCTATGCAGTTACTAAGATGTTTTGGATGGTTGCCATTACTGGAAAGCTTTAGATGGTGGCCAAGGTGTTACTATGCATTTGCTTGGGTGTTCTGAGTAGTTGTTAGCACATTGCAAGGTGGTAGCTATAGTATTCTGGGTTGTTTCCAGGGTGTTACATTTGGTTACTAAGGGGTTGCTAAAATCTACTGAATCTTTGAATATTGCATTTTTGTGCTACTGCTAGGGTGGTGCATTCTGGGTATTGCTAAACAGTTGCTTTTGTGTTCTGGGTGCTTGTAATAATATCTCAATGTGGTTTCTAGGGTGTTCTAGGTTGTTGCCAGGGTAGTGCTATGGAATTAGTAGGATATATTGGATGGTTGCTGCTACTGGGATGTTAATGTGGTGGCCAGGGTGTTGCTATGGAGTTACTAGGATATACTGGATGGTTGCTGCTACTGGGGATATTTATATGGTGGCCAGGGTGTTGCTATGGAGTTACTAGGATATATTGGATGGTTGCTGCTACTGGGGATATTTATATGGTGGCCACGGTGTTGCTATGTGTTTGCTACGGTGTTTCCATGCAGTTACTAGTTTTGGGTGATTGCCCGCGTGTTATATTCGGTTGCTAGGGGGGTTCTTAAATGTAGTTGCATGTTGCATTTCTGTGCTGCTGTAGCTAGGATGGGTTGTTGCAAGGTTGTTGCTATGCAGTTACTATGATGTTTTGGATGGTTGCAGGGGCGTTGCTATTCAATTGCTTAGGTGTTCTGAGTTCTTGTTAGCATATTGAAATGTGGTCGCCAGGGTGCTTTTTTGTCAACTGTTTAATACTAAATGGAAGCATTTTATCCTTTTCCATTTCTGAAGACATTGAGAGGGTCACAGCGATTCCGCCTGATTTGTGAAGTGAAAAATGTGTGTTGTACATCTGCATAGACTGCTGTATCACCTCATTCTGTTGAATCAGAGATCGCTCGCGGTCAAATGTGACCTCAGTTTGCAGTATTCATCAAGTGTGCCGTCCTGTAAAGCTCTAGTACTCATCCAGACCTGCTGCAGTTTGGCGGCGATCCACAGTACATTTGGTCTCCTCCAAAAGCTCTCGAGTGCAATTTGGACTGAGACGTGTCCATTAAGCCCACTGGAGCTCCTGAAGAGGGTCCATCAATCACAGAACATTGGAGACGTGGCCATTACACTGGAATTATGACCTCATCACGAGCTGAAAAGCCCTCCGACCAAATACGCTCCAAATGTTTGAATGTTAAATGGACGCCATCGTTGTTTGGCCCGAAGGGTTTACAATGAGCGTTTATAGCCTGTCTACAGTCTGCATTATGTAAGCTCTTTTTGCTATATATTTGATTAAACGAATTGTCGTTGGTTGTTTATTTTAAGTTAGGCATCAGTATTGTTAGTGCTCCTTACTAAAGGGCACCATAGCAACACAATAAAACCTCTAACGGACCCGAAATAACTGCATAGCAACACAATAAAACCTCTAACGGACCCGAAGTAACTGCATAGCAACACACTAAAACCACCCTGGACAAATGTATAGGGTACATTTGCAACTCCTTAGCACCGCCCTAGCAACCAGTAACAGCACACGTTCTTCAGCTTTATTTATCGTTTTTTCACCATTTTTATTGTGATTTTATGTTTGTAATAAAGCTGAACGTTCTCATCCAGCAGCTTTTGCACTGCTCACATCTCCCTCAGAATCCGTTTGACAAATAACACGCACTGAAGGGCAAATGTGGAAGAACTGAATCATGCTTCTAAGATATGCAAAGCTTTATTAACTGAGACAAAAATAAATACAAATAATTTAAAAACCAATCTAACAGACGTACAATGAAATCAAAAGCCATGAGGATGGATAATTGCTGCTTACTAAATCCATGGCCGGCCGAGACGCTCATGAAGACTTAAAACAGAGCGACTGAAACGGACCAGAACCAGACATTTGGCTAAAAATGGCCCGAGTTCTTTTCTCTTTAGATTCATGCAGAATTAATTGGCCACTTTGGGGATTATGGACCGAGCTAATTGCTGGAAATTAGGAAAATGCTTTTCAGTTTTAGAGAATCCGACAAAGAAAAATGATCATTATTTCATCTTGCAGAGTCATTATGGAGATTTAATATTCTGTGTCCTGCTGTTTATCATAAATTAAATTTGTTAAAATGTATGTGCCATGATGATATTAATCACTGATTTATGTACTTGTTTTCTGAAGAATGAATGTGGTCGATTAGGACAATTATCAGAGGATGTTTGTGTCTTTGATTATGATTTTATGTTCCATTTATAAAGCGTTTACAGGACATCAGAACATCAGCCCACGTGACTTGTGCATTAGATTTAATAATAATAATTTGTTACATTTATATAGCGCTTTTCTAGGCACTCAAAGCGCTTTACATAGTAAGGGGGGGGGATCTCCTCATCCACCACCAGTGTGCAGCATCCACCTGGATGATGCGACGGCAGCCATAGTGCACCAGAACACCCCCCACACACCAGCTCACTGGTGGAGAGGAGACAGTGATGAAGCCAATCAGTGTATGGGGATGATTAGGAGACCATGATGGTCAGAGGACGGGGGGCGGGTTACACCTCGACTCTTTTTCAAAAGACATCCGGGGATTTTGTATGACCACAGAGAGTCAGGACTTCGGTTTAACGTCTCACCTGAAGGACGGTGCTTTTTACAGTACAGTGTCCCCGTCACTACACTGGGGTGTTAGGACCCACACAGACCACAGGGTGAGCGCCCCCTACTGGTCTCACTAACACCTCTTCCAGCAGCAACCTAGTTTTCCCAGGAGTCTCCCATCCAGGTACTGACCAGGTACAACCCTGCTTAGCTTCAGTGGGAACCGGTCTTGGGCTACAGGGTGATATGACTGGCTATATTGTGCATTATATTTATTCTGTATCTTCTAATATATTGCATTGCATTGCATTTTCTCTTATTTTGCCATTCTGCTGTTCTTTTCTTTTATTGTTTTAATGTATTGCAATGCATTGCCTTGTATATAGCAATTTATACCAAAAAAAATATGTCATTGTTTTTGTATTTATTTGCCATTTAATTTTATTGTATTTTGTATTTACGCTTTGCCATTATTTCATTGCATTGCAAATTCTGTTATTTTGAAACCAGCACTATTTTTCTCTCATAGTTTTGTATTTTGTATTGATGCTTTGCCGATTTCAGCGTTTTGCATTATATTCCAAATGCTGTTATTTAGCAACTATTACATTTTTTTTGTCTTTTTTTACCTTTTGTATAGATTCTCTGTCATTTTATTGCATTGTATTGCATTTGAAATGTGTTAATTTGCCACTAGTAACACTTTTTGTTTTTGTATTTCATATTAATGTTTTGCCAATATTTAATTGCATTGCATTGAACTGCAAATTGTTTTGACATCCGTAGTCATTGTTTTTGTATTTTGTATTGATAATTTGCCAGTTGCAATGTATTTCATTCATTATATAGCAAATTATGTTATTGTGCAACTATTTGTACTATTTTTGCCTTGATGCTTTGCTTTTTTATTGCATTGCAAAAGCTGCCACTAGAAATAATATTTTTGTATTGCAGCTTTGCCAATATTTTATTGCATTGTATTTCATTGTAAATTATGTTATTCTGACACCATTACCATTGTTTTCTGTATTTTGTATTGATGCTTTGCCAATATTCCTTGCATACAAGCTAGTTTCAGATCAGCGGCAATAACCAGACTCTTCTCTGACACCATCCTAACTGACCCTCCCGTCTCTTTAAGACCCCGCTGGCTCATATGAGGGGTCGAGGACCGGCGAGGGCTGAGGGTCAGACGCCGGTCAGGCTGGATGTGACAGACTCATCTGCTGCGCAGCGGACAGCGCCTTCATCCAGCTGTGACCGGGACCCAGCTGTCATTCTGATGCTCCACACAGGCTCAAGATTCAGCTCTTATGATGGATGAACTGCTAGCATGCTTAGTAAGTTTATTTTATTTAATGATTTATACACTGTTGTTCAAAAATGTGGAGTATTTAGGACATTTATTTTTTTATTCAGTGAGGACGATTAAATGTTAACACGTTTATTTTTATTGCAAATAAATGCTGTTCTTGAATTTTCTATTCCTCTGTGAATCCTGAAAAATAAAATGCATCACGCTTTCCACAGAAATATTGGGCAGCACAATTGTTTTCAACATTGATAATAATCAGAAATGTTTCTTGAGCAGATAATCAGCATATTATATTGATTTCTGAAGATCATGTGACACTGAAGACTGGAGAAATTATGCTGAAAATTCAGCGCTGCATCACAAGAATAAGTTATAAATTTTATTTAATCATATTATATTGCAGTACATTGCAATTTCTGTTATTTTTCATTGCAATTTATATTATTTCTGTTATTTATTGAATTATTAATATTTTGTTTTTGAATTATACTATATTATAATTTTGCAGTACCATTTTTTTGTCATTGTTTTTTGTATGAAAATTAAGCGTCACCATCTCAGGAATAAATTATTAATTTTATTATATTTAATTTATTAATTACTTTATTGCATTGCATTTCAATTTATTTTTTCCACTACAGTACAAATGTATTTATTTTATTTTTTATGTTAAAATTCAACTTTGATCACAGGAATACGTTTAATTTTACAATATATTCACATAGAAAACAGCTATTTTAAAATGTAATATTATTTCACAATTTTTACTGTATTTTTGATGCAGTCTTAATGAGCAGAGGAGACTTCTTTCAAAAACATTAAACAATATTATTGGCTCCAAACTTTTAGTGTATTTGAATGTTTATCAAACTTCAGTAATAAGTACAGAAAGCTCGTAGAGATCTAGTTTACTCACTACTAAGTGAAACCAATTCTGAATGATGCGTTTGTTTTTTAGCTAGACTTGAAAATTCCCGGCGTCTAAATCCAGCCGAACGGTTTGGAAATACCTGGATATACATCAAATGGTCAGTGATGGATGGATACAGAGAAACATCATTAACTATAAGAGAAGCCCATTCCTCATCAAGATGGAGAAAAAGAGCGATGGAAGACATGACACGAGACATCATTAAATCCACGGACCTCGAGCGACCTGCGGCTTTGAAGTTCTCTTGTTCGTATGGTTATGAACGGCAGAGATTCGGTCTGACTCCTCGGCTACATTCAATAAAACTCATTAGGGCTTGCAGGAAAGCAGAGCAGAAGGGTTTGTTCTATTTCTGCTCTGGTTTTCCTGTAGAGATGTGTTCATGAATCGCATGCTAATCACTTTATTGGGAAGTGTATGTGCAGAACGAGCTCCTTTGAAGCCGTGGAATTATACGCTGATCAATAGCCGAATTGCTGGCGCTAATAAGAGCGTTCAGCTTAATTTATTTTGTCGGTGTAATAGTGTGGTGTTCCCTCTGAGCTCAATCCAATCTCACGTTCCCATTCCAACACAAACACACCAAACGTTTCTCTTAATAGGCCGAATGCACGGAAATAGACGGTTTCTGCAAAAACATTGAGCCGAATTAAAGCCAAACTCTCATGTGGTTGACACAGAAGACTATTAATAACACATTTACCACCGAGAAGGCAGAGATTTATCAGACATCCACTGATCTACCGCTGTGTTGAAGTGATGCACTCGGATGAATACATTATAAAGTGTAACTGATGAACTGTTTTATCGTTTTGTGTAACCCGATCTTATGGTATGATTTTCTTTTTTTATTTGGCATACTATTTATATTGAAAAAAAAATTGTCTTTTGTTTTTGCCCCATTTTTCATGAGCTGAACTCAAAGATCTAAGACTTTTTCTATGTACACAAAATACCTATTTCTCTCAAATATTGTTCACAAATCTGTGTAAATCTGTGTTAGTGAACGAGATAATCATCCACCTCACAGGTGTGGCATATCAAGATGCTGATTAGACAGCATGATTATTACACAGGTGTGCCTTAGGCTGGTCACAATAAAAGGCCACTCTAAAATGTGCAGTTTTATCACACAGCACAATGACACAGATGTCGCAAGTTTTGAGGGAGCATGCAGGGAAGCTCATTTGCATGCTCGTCGTCCTCATCGGGGTCTCGACCTGACTGCAGTTTGTCTTCGTAACCGTCTTGAGTGGGCAAATGCTCACATTCGATGGCGTCTGACACTTTGGAGAGATGTTCTCTAAACGGATGAATCCCGGTTTTCACTGTTTCACTTCCTCAGGCGGAAACCACTCGAACCCGAGCTCATTGACAGCCTTTGTCATGACACGGATGAGCTCCTCTGCCCCGCTGGTCCCTGGGAGGAAGAAAACGGGAGGGCGCGAGGGGCGGAGTCACTTTCTGAAAAGCGAAGATGCCGCATGCTGTTATATAACCAGAGGCCCCGCCCATTTTGGCGGGCTATGGCGAACTGAACACCTCCGGTGTGACTTTAAATGCAGACCTTGAGCCAAAAATTCATCATCAAGCACCAATGACTTGTTCATTCATTATATAGACAAAAGTACTAGCACCCGTTCTTTAGAAGGCACTTCCAAACTGTGCCAACAAAGATGGAAACATAATTAATGTACTTAAAAAATTTATTTCCGCCTCTGTTGCAACAGTTTTGAAGTGTATATATGCAAGTATGCAGATGTCAATTTATGTTCATTATCAAAATCAGTAACATCTATAAAAATTGCAACAAACTATTTTTTATTTGGTGAAATTGAATTTTTCTGACTGTTTGAGTTTTATTAATTACATTCCATTACTCATTTACATTTCTGCATTCAGCAGATGCTTTTATCCAAAGTGACTTACAGTGCATTCAGGTTATACATTTATTGTCAGTATGTGTGTTCCCTGGGAATTGAACCCACAACCTTTGCGCTGCTAACACAATGCTCTACCACTGAACCACAGGAACACCATCATTTGCTTAAAGATTAGTTGTTCACCAGAGAAGGAATGTAGTGGTCCAGTCGTTTAGGATTACATTTCATAGCAATCCATATCAATGAAAGAAGACACTGTAGTTCATAAAGTCACCAATAAATGAGAGATGAAATGTCTGGATCCAAAGAGCTTTTTTCTGTTGTGTGTTGTGCGAGCAATTCAACAATTGCATTAAACTCCACCTGCACTAGTCATTATGATTATAGTTTTTTTCAGTGGCATGACGTTTCAATTTTCAACAGTTGAAATACAGGTTGTCAGTCTAAGAAGCAGATTGTGAAGAGCAAAACGCAGGAGACGAAATTATGGTAAAATGAAGAGTTTATTGAATAATCACAGTTGCATCTGTTTCAGTGCTCAGAATTGTTTTTAATGTAATTATGAATTTACAAAATGATCAATGATTATAAAAGAAAACAAATGTATGGTTGCTCCCTTGAATCTAAACACAGGTTTCTACAAATAATTATTTGATTTTTCACGTGTCTTAATAATAAAGCTCATAAACTATAACAATATAAAATGATTGATCAATGAATGAATCAATGTTTTGAGTGTATAAATGGATTTTATGAGTATTATAAATGATTAAAAGATTAAATTGATAAATGATAATTAATGAAAATGAAAGAAAATGCAACACATATGGTTGCTCTCTTTAAGCAACATACAGGTTGCTAGAAATAATTCTTAACATGTTTGTTAATAAAGAGATGAACTGCCATGTTCAAAATAAAAATAACCAAAAACAGCATGCAGTTTTGAATGTTTGTTCATCATACTGAATATTTAGCAGGATTTTGTTGCAATCAAACTCCGTTCGAATAGATAGTCAAGAGTTTCCGTGCTTCCTTCAGACGTTTCTGGCGGCTCAATGTGTTCTCACGCTTACGGTTAATATCAGAGTCTTCTTTAAGCAGGCTGTCTACATCTTTATCGTGCAGCAACTGCAACATGCTCTTTCGCAGCTCCAAACCTCCTTCCTGAAGAACCATATTGCAGATCACCAGAGGAATCTGGTCAGCTAGACGCTTGCTTAAAATCTGATGAGGAAGGTAAGGCAGTTTCTCAGATATGCGTTTCAATTTGAGCTGATCTAAAATCTCAGAAAGCTTACTTACCGTGTAGTAGGACTCAAGGTGCAAGCTCAGCTCACGAACAGTGGCATGATTATCTGTGATAGCACCACTTTTTTTGTTTTTTTTGTCCTCTTCTTCCAGCTTATTTTTCACTTCTTTCAGGCTCTGGCTGTATGTGTCGTCTTGACTATAAACGATGAGCTCCATCTTGAATTGGTTCTTCAGCATGGATTCTGCCACGGATTCCTTGTCTTGCTTGATGCCTTCGATCTTAGTCTTAGAAAGTATTATAACAAATTACTGAAAACTCAATTATCTGAGAAATGATAAAACACGAGAAAATCATACGTTTTTCCAAGATTTCCTTTCACAGGTAAGAATGTGTTGCTTTGTGTTCACTCAATATTACTGTTGTTTTTAAATTATAACTTTGTAATGTTGTTTTAGCTAACGCCTTTGTCTTTTTGTTTTGTTATTGCCAAGGTCCTGACAGACTACAACAGCAAAAGAACCAAAACCCACAAAGACACTGACCAAGCCAATAAATATAACAAACAATAGGATATATATGACAAACTATTTCCATGTTTTCCCTAATAAATTATGTTTTATTATTAACAGAACGCACCCGTTTTTACACACTAGGGTCTCTTTGTAAGCCCTGGTATGACAATCTGACACACGTAGGATGAAATTTTAGGACTCCAGTATATAGGCCTATTATATTTCATACGGTAGGGCCTACATGATTTTGCTCATTTTGGTAATTGAATACACTGATGTTCTGAAGGTTCACCGCTATGCGGCAATGTACCCAAAACTTACACAAAATCAGCAAATGTGACAACGGCAACAAGATGGACTAAACAGATAAAACCCACTCTGCGTGGTAATTGTGCTTAAGATATAAAATAAGCCAATATAGAATATTGTTCTATGTGCACTGTGTTACTTTTGATAGAAAGACTGCAATTTTTGTATAATTCAATAATATATATATACAATTTGAATTGTATCACTCCAGTTTTACTACCAAAATGTGCAACAATTGTACCTTTAGTGGTAGAGTTATGTACCCGTAAAGAGTTCAAAGTAGTGTCTTAAGAGTACATATTACTTAAGGGTGTATATTACTACTAAGGTACTATTATGCACGTTTGAGGGTACTGCCCCAGTGATAAGCACTTGTAAAGGTACAATTGTTTCATATTTTCATGACTGTGTTTTTATGCGGCATTGATAAGTGAGAAGTAAAAATACCTTTGTTGTTTTCAGTAGATTTGGGAATGCACTGAAGTGGTGATGTGCCAGTTGATTTAACTTATGTCTAACCATATCTACACAAACAAAAACAGAGTTAACAAACCTTCTTTAGCATACTTTCTGTCAAGTGTCAAGAAAAACTTGATCCAATTCAAGATGTATAGTTAATTAAAGTAAAATGTATCTGGTGCAACTTTAGTCTTCATGCATTATAAGGACAAAATGAGTTCAAGGTTTGCTTTTCGGGGTGATCTTTTAAAAATGACCCTGATTTTAACGGTAAAATACTGTACAACTGCTGCAGTAAAAACCTATTCATTGGTTAGCAGTAAGTTCTGTATTGGACATTACATGTAGTTTTACAGTAATATACAGTTTTTGCTAGTGAAAAAGTATGTATAATTTACAGTGAAAAGCCGTAAATTGACATTCCCAGAATTCCCTGAGTAAAATTTCACATGCAATGTTTTTTTTTTTTGTTTTTTTTTAATAACTATGTTTCTTCTCCGTTTTTTAGGCAGCATCGATTTGCACTAAGTGGACTGAGAAAATACTGCTATTTGCACTAAGTCCAAATAGCGATAGATACCATTTACACTAAGAGAAAATAGCAGTATTTTCTGCTATTTATACTACATATTGCAAATAGTGGCAAATATCTGCACCTCATTATTGTAGTACATTATAAAACAGTATGCAATAATAACGTATTGAGTGTAAATTATACGTTTTATTAAAATTATTTAATGGATGCTGACTTATTGTAGCCCTCCCTACACCTACACCTACCCAATACTTCATTTTCAACTTTTTGATTATCTGAAAATAAATGTCTTTCTAATGTGATCTGAGGTGTGAAAAGGGGCAAGAAAGAATTTGGCTATTTGCACTTCGTGTAAATAGACACCCAGTTTTCCGTATCAGTTGTGCACATTAGGGTTGTATACATATTGTGTACATCATACAAGTTGTAACATCTGCTGTTGTTAAATTAGTGTTTATTGCATTGTTTCTGTTTCATGTATGTTACAACAGTTTGTGTGAATGACGCTGTGCACCTTCTACATATGTTAATATTTTTCTTCTCAGCTTGTGGAAAAGCTGCTTGTGATTGGCTTTGGTTCATCATGTGACTTTCTCATCACCGCCTGCTTTTGGTTATCAGTGTATTATACCGTTACTAAACAGATTTTAGTACTTCAGTAGGTTGGTATATTAACATTATATCAGATAATGAAATGCGGTTTAAAAATGCTAATTTAAATTCAATCTGTAAAACTTAAAATGTTGCTACCGTATTTTTTTACAGTAAAATTCTGGAAACCACAGCTGCCAGTTTGGATTTTCTTACAGTATCCAAAAATTTATTGGATAAAATGAGAAGTTCAGTGTGTCTGATATTTTCGTCAATTCTAAGATGATTCTAAGACAGTACTCAACACATTATTAAAGGAATAAAAACTGTGGAAATGTGAAATTTACAAAACAATACAAACCAGAGATTGTATTCAGCATATGTATGGCAGGTTCTTCCAACACCTTGATCTGTTCCCTAATAAGTCCTACAAAGGTTTTGTAATTGATGAATCCAGGAAGCTCTCTTCCCCGATACTTGTCATTGTTTTCGACTACTTTCTCAATGTTCTTGCTTTCTGAAAAAGATTTATGAATAATGTCAGAAGGCACTATTTGCGTTTACATCACCACAGATGGACTTTTTCAAAGAGCCTGTCAAGAGACCAGTGATTAAACTCAATCACTTATTTAGACATTAAAGTCGGCATGAAATCAAAATTTGAAAATTCTTATTTTTTTATGGAATACTGTAGTGTTTATTAGAAATAATTTATCTGTGTGTAACGGATGTATGCCAGTAAGGGTTGTGTGTAAATCTCACTCCCATGACCTCAAAAAGAGGCGCTCTAGCGACTGACGCTAGAGGCTGTAGCCTTTGCCGTTCCTTGTTAGAGCGCCCGCCTCCCGCGTCGGAATCCCGGGTTTGAGACCCGCTCGGAGCAAGAACGAGTTAGGATGGTGTGGACCCGGGAGAGGGTGTTACATTGGTGCCGTGACCCGGACGGGAGTGAGGTTTAAGTGGGTGAGTGTAACGGATGTATGCCAGTAAGGGTTGTGTGTAAACCTCACTCCCCTGACCTCAAAAAGAGGCGCTCTAGCGACTGACGCTAGAGGCTGTAGCCTTTGGCGTTTCTTGTTAGAGCGCCCGCCTCCCGCGCCGGAGTCCCGGGTTCGCGACCCGCTCGGTGAGTTGGTGCGGACCCGTGTCGGGGGGGTTACACGTGCACTTCATTCTTTTTTTTTTTTTTTTATGTGCCCTGGTAATCTTTAATCAAAAACGTGAATATCCCCTCCCCCTCAAAAGGACTCATCTTCTCTTCCGGTCACAAGCTATGGCACAAGGGCGGAGCTAGTGACGCATTATGCTCTATGATCTTAATGATCTATGCTAAGCTACTCTGAAAGTGCTACCACCGGTCTGGTGACCCGGAGATCGGCTGAATGGATTCAAAAACAGTAAAACTCAACTGTTTATTAAAATGAGCCTATTTTCAAAACAAGTGGAGTGTTCCTTTAAAACGCGAGTTAATGTTATGGCATTTGACTAAAACTTATGACTTTGCTTACAGAGTATAACTTCCTACAATTTTGGGCTATAATTTTTGTACCTTTTGGGAATCCCCCCCCCCACACACACACACACACACACACAAAATAAAAAATGAAATAAGGGAAACATTTAGAGTGAAGGAGCATGTTCATCATGTTCATGTTAAAATATCTACATGTGTGCTTGCTAACATAAAGGCCTTGGATCTGTGCATGCATGGATAAATACATACTCGTGCTATCACACAGACACACACATGTTCCTGTACACATTCATGTTTTTCCATTCAAGCGTCAGAAAGTGCTTATTATGTATACTTTTAGTATTTTAGGTGGGTAATAACTGACTGAAACTGTAATAAAATGGATACAACAGATGTGAATATGATTCAAGTATTTTTAGGGGGGGGGGCAATAGTATGCTTAGGAGGTAGCAAGTATAAGCTTAATTTGCCTGAAAATGCACTTACCTGAGACATTCTGAGCCAGGAGGTTATTCCATTTACCAAATTCTTCACGAAGTTCTGGATAAATCAGTATATCTGATGCACATTTAACCTCTTCCCCTTTGGTAAAGCTGACAGCATCATTTATGAACTCTGCAACTTTCTAAATTCAGGGATGAAATGTGAACGATTTCAGTAACACACTGATATCAATATGACAAAATATGAATACTTTGAGACTGTTTGGATGTCAAAGCTGAACTCACGTCACCAAGAAAGCTCAGTCTGTCTGCAGGATCTGATGGGGGTCCGTCACCGTATTTCTCCAGTTCCTTCTGTGTTTCAGCAAGCTTTGCCTTGATTTGCTCTTCTAAACGAGGCAGGGATTTCTACACAACAGATTAGCCATTTGAAAATTACGTTTATTATCAGTCTAACAATTCTATTGGCCTCTATTGTAAAAAAAACAACAACAATATTAATACAAATGTAAAAATAAAAACAGATGATTGATTATTCACCTGAATGTGATGAACCAGCTCAACTGTTAGTTTCTCAGCTAACTTAGGAATGGTGGCCTTGCCTTCTCTGTAGAGTTCGCTGGGAGAGAAAAACAAATCAGATATCGCAGGCCCTGATTTACAAAAATTACTAAAAGTGATTTGTATAATGCTATTAACATTAAGCAAACAAAATATAGCTACTAGTTTCAGTTTTTTATTTAAATAAATTTGTCTAGGCTTGGCATGTATAATGCTGTTCATAATGAAGCTATAATTAATGTTGGTTTTATAATTTTCATTTCTGTTCTGAATTTCAGTCAATGTAAAGGTTCTAAAGGGGAACTAAAATGCATATTTATAGTGTTTATATTATAGAATACAGAAGGTATATATATATATATATATATATACATACAGTCAACCCAAAATTTACACCAACATTTCTCACATTATATCACAGTTTTATTCGCTAAAGTTTAGAAAATGGTAATAAAATATGAGAAGAACTCAGAGTTAAACTGTGTCAGAACAAATTCATCTTAATAATGCCAGATAACTTTGATAGAAAGGTAACAAAACATGTTCAGGTCAAAGTGTCAAATAACATTTTTGGTCACAAGTTTTTATCAATTCTACTGGTTCACTATATGAAGTATGAAGTTTTGGGTATAATATGTCACAGTTTACTTTATTTTGCTATCCTCACGTACATACATCTCTATAGTATCCTGCACTTACACTAGTAAAAAAAATTATCAAACATATCCGGTGTCTGAATAATTTTTGGTTTGACTGTAGAATACAGAAGGCATGAAAATCTGAAATACCTGTAGAATCATATTTCAGTACAAATTGCATACATTTTTAAAATAAAATTGACAAATGAATAAAGTGTGACCATACTCACCCAAAATGAGGATGGTCACTGAAGAAGGCCTTCTCCATTTTTGTGGCCTCATTGAGATTGACTTTATCTATAATCTCTAGTTGTCCTCTGCACTTTACAATCATGTAGCCTTTAGTAAGTTGAATGATCTCATTGTTTACAATGTCTACAACCGTCCCTTCAGTGCCCTTATCCACCAGGTCAGGCTTTGTTAAGATGCCTGCAAACGAACAACGGTTATACTGATTCGGATCACATAGCATTTAAATATAATGAGTAATGCACACCTAAAGTCCTTTCGCCTTCTGGGTCACATTCCTGAGCCATCTTTAATGCCTCTGTGGTTGCAATGTCAACGTTGCATGGCACCACAACCAGGTTGATTGTTTCTTTCTTTGCAACAAACTTCTTGATCAGACTCTTAATCTTGAAGAAATGCATGTCATTATTGTTATTGTGTATTTAAACATACCATGACATCACAATATCCAAAAACATACCTGATCCCCAACATTGTCAGGCTGTCCCTTGACAGCCACTCGTGCGATGCCAGGGAGGTCAATGAGAGTGAGGTCAGGAACATTGGGAGAGGTGATCTGCAAACTGATGAGTTCTTCACTAATACAAACACCTTCAGCCAATTTATTCTGGGGCTACAAACACAAGTAGATTCGACTTAAAGAAATGTTGTCTTAAAAAGACCTCAGGATAAACTCTACATGTTTCTACCTTCCCGAATCATTTTCTCCACATCTTCTGGTTTGTCTATATCTTTCTCTTCGTCCCGATAGCTGATTCTCCCATGCCACGAATCTTCAGATGAGTTTTTATCATCTTGAGCTCAAGAGGGCATCGTGTAACAATTCCTGTTAAAACATAAAAGAGTGGATGCCAGACATATGCAGATTCATGCTCACACAGCATACTACTCTTACTGTTTTATCATATCTTTGCATGGTGGATATAGCAAGAGTAGTATGCTAGTATGTGATTCTGAATTCAATAGTTATACAATTTCTTTATTTTTAGTTACTTATATTTGTATTTGACCATGTGTTGTCCTTACCACTACCCCTGGGTAACGCTACTCCAGACAGCGCCTCAAGAATAGAACTCTTTCCTGAGCTCTGGTCTCCAATGACGGCGATGGCAGGCAGCGCCAGGTCCTTTTCGACTCCCAGAGACCGTAAACTATCGATAGTGTCGATGCAAGGGCGGATTTTTTTCCTCATATTGCTGACTGAACATGTTAATCATTTTCTCCATCCTTAAACAATGCAGAAATATCGGAATAACGAAGAGAAGTACTTCACGGTAGTATGTCAAATGGACTCGCGATCTCCTTGAAAGGATTGTCTCAGAGTGATGCTGTTTCTTTACCAGTAAACTCAGACCGTTTTTATACTTTATTAAGTTTCATTTCCTGGAGATTAGCATGGGGGTGGGAAACATAATCTGCACAAACCAGCAGATCCTGATTTAGATAGAGATAATTACATACCGATCATATCTTTTCTTGGTAACACTTTATAATACGGGTGCACTATTTGCATTGATTCATGCTTAACCAATCCACAGATAATCCTAAATGAATATATTAATTTATATAACCTAATATAAGAACTTAGCCATTCGTTCATTATTACCGCATCTGCAACTAAAAAAGAATCTGTCTAATTAATAGATAAAGTCATATATGAATTGCTGTCAATTAAATGTGTCATCGTGGATTAATACATCTAGTATTAACTAATACTGTAAATTCATCTGTTAATTACCACAAATAGAAAAAGTCAAAGTTTCGTTATACAGCACCATTAGCTACAGCTGACCAATGTGATTTAAAATGCATCATTAAACAAATAACATAAGTAAAAAATAAAAAAGACATAACAGACATCATACATAAAATGCATGCAAATGTATTTCAGCATTTAGTGTTTATTAAAAGCCGGTGAAAAGTGTTTTTAGCAATGACTTTAAAACTGTGATGGTGCAGATCTAATCTGAAAGGGCAGGCTATTCCAAAACTTAGGGCCTGCAGAAACTAAGGCAACATTTCCTGTTGCTTTTTTCTGTACCTAGGAACAGATACAAGTCTTTGTGTCCCTGATCTGAGAGCTCTAGATGAATTGTACAAAATTAATTAATTAGAGAGGAAGGGGAATGCCAAGTTGTTCAAACATTTGTGAACAAATAAAAGGATTTTAGAATCAACTCTAAAATGAACCAGCAACCAGTGAAGTGATTGAGGTAATATGGCCATTTAGTATTTCAACTTCCAGCTGTCTGATTTAATGAATCATTATATGATTGTGTTTTGACTTGTTGAGGCACATGACTATTAACTCATTAAGTGATTATTATTATCTGCCGTTATGAGGTTTGATAGTGCCTGAAAGGCCACGTGTCCGGAGTAATTTTGGGGTATGTTGGATTAAACATCGACATCTTTGGAGTCAGTGATTTAAAATTGACAGGAATGGGTGAATTAAATTCAGATGACCATTATATCTACTATTTTGGGTAAGAATCCCTTAGAAGAAATGCAGTAGCCCTCATCGTCAGTAAAAGAGTAGGGAAAGCAGTATTGGGGTACAATCCATTTAACATCACGATAATCCAAGTCTATGCCCCAACCATGGATTCCAAAGAAGATGTAATTGACTGGTTCTATGAATACCTACAACATCTCTTAAAATTACCACCAAAAGAAGATGTATTTTTTATCATAGAGGATTGGAACCTGAAGTAGGTAGTCAAAAGATAGACAGAATAACAGACAAGCTTGGCCTTGGGGAACAAAATGAAGCAGGGCTAAGACTAATAGAGTTGTGTCAAGAGAACACGCTGGTCATAGCAAATGTAGGAAAACATAGAGAAACCTTTGGGAAGACTCAAGGAGATAGTGGAAGACAGGGAGGCTTCATGGGGGTCGCAAACTGATATCACGCAACTGCAACATGTTCATTTTTAGCTCTAAAGCGCTGCCTGAAGAAACAGATAGTGGATCACCATTGGAATCTAGTTAACTAGATGCTTGCTTGCAACCTGGTGAGGAAGATAAGAGCATCTTATATGTATTTCAGTTTGAGCTATCTAATATCACAGAAAGCTTTAGTTGGCACAGTTACCTTGTAGTGGCGCTTGAAGTTGCAACCTCATTAGTGTCAGAATCATTGGCAAAACAAATCAAACATATCTATACTTTTTGCTATTTTCAGAAGATTAGGGAATCCATTGAAGCTGCACAGTGTAGGATGAACTTCTTTCTAACAAACACACACTGTTAACAGAGCTTCTTTAGGAAACATTCACCTTACAAGCTTGATTATCCAGTGAATCTAGATGTGAAGAGAAGCTGCACTGTATTAAGCCACCTTTATCCAAATTGAGAATTTATTTCAAGGAATTTAAGGAAGGTCTACTCCAGAGCTCCAGGGTTGCTTTTCAGGTCTAACTTTGAAAAGTTTCCATCAGGCCAGTGTTTTTCAACCCTGGTCCTGGGCACCCCCAACACTGCACATTGTGTATGTCTCCCTTATCTGACTCAACTATTTCAGGTCCTGGAGTTTCTTCTAATGAGCTCATGAGTTGAATCAGGTGTGTTTGATTGGGGAGACACACAAAATATGCAGTGTTTGTGGGCGCTCAGGACCAGAGTTGAGAAACTGCATTAGGCAGACAAAGAAACCTCTAAACATAAATGTATTGCACAAACTGGAAGTCCTGTGTGGCTAAAAGGGATTCTTGACATTTATAAGATTCCTCCTTTGAGGCAACAGTTCTTGAGAACAGCCTTATTCTTCAGAAAAGCAACGAACCATGCAAAAAGTGAGGTCTAAACGGAAGTAGTCAACATTTAACTAAATTATTAAGAACTGGAGAAATGGAGTGGTTTCAGTTTGAAATATACATTACGACACAAACCAGAGATGTCTTAAAGGCTGGTTCTTCCAACAGCTTGATCTGACAAGTCCTTTAAAAGTCTTACAATTGATAAATCCTGGAAGTTTCCCTTTCGTGACACTTGCCGTCATAGTTTTTGAGACATCTTAACATTTGAAATTAGTTAGTTATGCTACTTTAAAGCACTAAAAATGGGTTTCTTAATGGTTAAGAATTAACTAGAGAACATTTGAACTATTTATAGTATGTATTAATGGTCATAATTTGTTTAGTGAGCAAATGAAGAAAAATCACATGAAGAAATTAGATGCTTTTGCTTGCTAGTATTTCTGTGTTAATGTAAAAAAGAAAAAAGTGTCACAACTGTACACAGCCTACCTTATCATTCAACATTATGGTAAATAAGAAAGTGCCCTCACTGTGCCATAGTGTTTGTATATTTTATATTTATATGTTGTCTCTGTGGCTAATGCTAGTCCTGACAGCGGAACAGAAACATATCTAGCAGATCATGTTTCAAATAGATAACTGCATACCGATCATATGAGTTCTTGCTAACACTTTACAATAGGTTCACTATATGTATTATTTCCTGATTAATAGATTAGCGGATAAGCTAACAGATAATCATGAGTTAATGTGTGACTCAAGCAGAACTAGCCACTTCTACAACTAATAGGGTCTATCTGATTAATAAGTCATGTATAAAATGAGACTAGAGTATGCATATGCAAGGGATCTATCTGTACTGGTGAACAATGACAGTAAAAATACAATAAATATGAATAAGATAAACACTGTAAGGCAAGAAAGTAAAAATCATGAAAGTTATGAAATATACACTCTAAATAAAAATGGTGCTAAATGCTAAATGGTTCATTGGCTTGTGATCAGGGGAACCACCGTAAGTGCTATTTTTAAAGGTGCTATACAACACCTTTATCAGATGGTGCTATGTAGAGACATAAAAGGAACCACATTCGAAATGTCTGAAATTATTGCGAATTTTTGAAAACTATTTTAAACTAAATTTTCATTATATTAATTTAAAATAATAATTAATATTTCCTAATACAACTGCTGCATTAGGATACAATGCAGCATAGGTGAGCAGAAGACACTTCTGTAAAAATATTCAAATACATTCTGCAGTGTTTTCATTTGGCTGTGTTATATCTGAGATACTAACCCGTGTCAAACTTCTGCTGGCTCTCTGAGTGAATCAAACGTTCATGAGGTGAGGATTCCTTTAGAACTGCATGTGACTTTGATGGACATGTTCTCGTTGGAACGGCATGTGTTCTGTCATGATTTACTGGAGCTGTGTGCTATTAGGCGGGTCGCTGAAGGGCTTAATAAACATTTGCAGAGTCCGCTAGCAAATGACAGTTCACTGTATATGTAAAATAAAAAAGGTAATGTGGAATATGCACCTCAATTCATATGGTGACACTGATAACAGGACTGTGAATGTATTATACATACCAGTTTAAAAATGACCTTTTGTGAGGAACTATATTCACTTGTTGTTCTCTGTGTGTGTGTGTGTGTGTGTGTGTGTGTGTGAGAGAGCGAGTGTGTGTGTGTGTGTGTGTGTGAGAGAGCGTGTGTGTGTGTGTGTGTGTGTGTGTGTGGTGTGTGTGTGTGTGTGTGTGTGTGTGTGTGTGTGTGTGTGTGCGAGTGTGTGTGTGTGTGTGTGTGTGTGTGTGTGTGAGAGAGAGCGAGTATGTGTGTGTGTGTGTGTGTGTGCGCGCGCGCGCGTGTGTGTTTGTGTGTGTGTGTACATATACATATTACATTGTTATATAATATACATATTACATTGTTATATAATATACATATTATTATATGATTTAATATAATTATATCATATAAAATAAAAAATAATAGATTGTATGATTATTATCATTGGTGGCATCAACATGAAATGAAGGTCTTTTCAGATGTAAATGTGTAAGTTATTACATTTTGATACAAGATTATGAAGACCAACTTTTTTTATGATGTCACATATGAATCATTCACAATAAGTGCAGGGACACAAATAAAGAGAGTAATTAGGGAGTCAGTATTGTTTTCATGTGAATATTTATTAATACTTTTAATCATTATAAAAATGTATTCTAAATTATGAATTTACTTAACCTGATTTGCAGCAATACAATTTATTATAAATAAACTGTTTACTATTTTAATTTTGTTTTATAATATTTAATAATTATGAAATGTATTCTAAATTATGAATTTACATTACCCGATTTACAACAAATTTGTTATAAACTTGTTAAAAGTTTTATATAGATTTATGTTTTACAACATGTGTTAATTATGAAAAGAATTCCCAATTATGAATTTGCATAACCTCATTAGTCCTGAAAAGAGCCGATGTGCTTAATTTAGTCTCACGAGATGTATTTTTCAATCTCTTCTCAGCGCAGAACTTAGTTTATCTTTGAAGATGCTCGGAGAAGAATTAAAAAATAACCAAGCGCAGAAGAGTTTGCCTTATCACTGCCAATTTACTTCTGGTTGGGACCAATTTCAGATCAGAAAGATTCACCGATTGACTTTCTAAGTTTAAATCCTTCACGTTTGTAACGCTAAATATAATTGCAATCTGGTGAGAAATAAATCTAGAGATGGTGTGAAGCTCCACGTGTCTCTGTCGCTGAAAGTCAAGGATAAACTAACCTCGGCAAAATCTCGTCTCGTCCGAAACTAGTCCGTTACCACTCGAGAGCTAACCAGAGCGTGCTGGGAATGTTGACGCTGGTGCTCAGATCACTTGACCGGTTGTATTTAAGTTGCGTGTGTGCAGCGATTCTTAAAATCATATGTCTTGTTGAGGAGAGAAGTGCTTCTCAAACAGTAGTTCAGCCAAAAATGGAAATGTCAGACCATCGAAGATTAGGACGAGTTAGTTTCTTCATCAGATTTGGAGAAATGTATCAGTGTCTCAGGAATGGATGCTCTGCAGTGAATGGGTGCCGTCGGAATGAGAGTCCAAACAGCTGATAAAAACATCTCAATAATCCACACCACTCCAGTACATCAGTTAGCATCTTTAGAAGACAAAATCTGAAACAAATCCTGCATTAAGACATTTTTCTATGAGTCCATAATCCATAATAACGCTTCCTTCAGTGGAAAAGTGGTCTGGTGTGAATCAGGAGAGAAATCTGCACAGATCAAGCACCGTTTAAAAGCGAAGACAGATCTAAACTTTAGTTTTTGTCTTCTCCAGATGTTAACTGATGGACTGGAGTGGTGAGGATTATTGTGATGTTTGTATCAGACTCTCTTTCTGACGGCACCCATTCACTGCAGAGCATCCATTGCTGAGACACTGATGCAATGCTACATTTCTCCAAGAAACAAACTCATCTACATCTTAAATGGCCTGAGGGTGAACACATTTTCAGCACATTTACATTTTTGGCTGAATTTTACCTACTTATAAATACTAAACTCACATTTTGTTCAGAATGCATGTGTGAAAGTCTAGTTTTGGTAATGCAAACGCTGGCTTATGTAAGCTAGAAAGACAGTCCTGCTTAACATCAGAAACCTCCATGTGGAGCTGATAGTACATAATTTTTCTTCTTGTTGGCTGCAAGTCCAGTGAATATTACAGTGTATAAGGCAGTATGAAAGGATTATGTTATGTTTACATCTCTGTATTTATTTATTTTCATTTTTGCCTCGCTTGGCACGCTGGAAGAAGAGTTTTCTGGGCTGAACATCTGGTCTTTGATGTTGTTGGGTGAACACGGCTCCGCTGAGAGACGACGAGCAGTCGCTGCGATCCAAGACAGAAGAACGCATGCTTTCATCTCCTCCATGCGTGAATTCTTGCAATTTTCCTCCAGTATGCCGCTGTGGCTGCAGTGTGTATTTCAAACCCCGCCGTTTATTTCTGACTGTGAGGCCGTTTACTGCAGGGCTTGAATTGAGGAGACAACTCTGTAAAACAACCATCCCCTTTGGATTATTAGCCACAGTGTTCCTGTGGCTCAGTGGTAGAGCATTGTGTTAGCAGCGCAAAGGTTGTGGGTTCGATTCCCAGGAAACACATGTACTGACAAAACATGTATAACCTGAATGCAGTGTAAGTCACTTTGGATAAAAGCGTCTGATAAATGTATTCATTTATGTATTATTTAAAACTTATCATGCACATGAAATGTTAAAATTCTCTACTTATGATCATTTACGAACTAAATAACGGTGATCAGAACTCGGTACTGTAACAAGCTGCGCACAAACAGGAGCAATTTCGTCATTTTTCGTGCAAAATGGTTCAAGCGCAACTTTTGAAGTTCTTTAAAAAGAAGACAACTGAAGGTTATGATTTTGCCTTGATTGGAATTAAAAGACATTCTCCTGACATAATGAATGTGTGACTGTAGGAGCGCTGACATCTTACTTTGAGAGAGAGAGAAAAAAATACACGTCTTGAGATAGAGTCCAAAAGCATTCACTGCACGATGAAGCCCGTTAGAATACAGTAATTCAACTAAAAATACCCATGCATGAGTTTTTACGTTTTTATATTCATTGCACAAGCAATGTACTTTTCTGTATAACAGCACGTGCGCGAGGCCACAAGCACAAAGTGCCTTTATTAGATTTATACAACAGGTGTTTCATTGGGTGAATAAATCAGTTTTTGAGCCAGTGATTCAACGGTGCATTCAGATGCTCTCACCTGTTTCGTTTGTATTGAAACGTTTGATATGAATTATTCAGTAAGTCATTTATTAAAACAGGGACTTGCTGCCCCCTACTGGTGGTTTTATTGTCCTATTTATTTATCCATGACAGACCTAAACCAGCCAAAGTGCACAAAAACACATTCAGAAAAATATTATTTAATTATAAATATTGACCAAAATGGGAAAAAGACTCCAGAAGGAAAAAAACGTAGAGATAATATTTCATTTAAATATCATTAATAGAAATGAAAATAGAAATGAGACCAATGAGATCCCCCCCCGGACCACACCATCCCCTCTGAAAGTTGTTTTACGATTCGACCACTGTGTTCTGGTAAAGCTCGGCGCTGGGACACTTCTGGACTCAGAGGAGAAAATTGATTTGACATTTCTGGTTATGAACGTTCCAAATATGTCCAGCTGTGAAGATTGTGGCACAAATGATCCAAAAGTGACCGACCGCTTTACAATGGTGACCCTCTGTGTGAAATCCAGGTGTAAGTCTAAACATCTAATTATGAGATAACAAGCATCAAAGTCTGATTTTTACCATTAAAATTCAGTATAATTTCAATCTTTGGCATGACCTCACTCTGTCAATATTAACGATATAAAGGTTACATTTTCACACAATGTTTTTTACCATGTGATGGATGATTTTTTTCATAGAAAACAGCAAATTTTTCACAGAGAGAGTCAAAATTTGATTCAACGTTCAAAACATGAACCAAGACTAGACCAAATCTAAACCAAAACCTTGCATTATAATCTCTTAAAGAGATAGTTCACACATTACATTCTGTCATCATTCACTTACTTTAATGTCCTTCCAAACCTGTATGACTTTTTATTTCCGATACAATAAAAACAAATTCATCGAGTGTATCAAACTTCTCAATGCTCAGAAAAGCAACATTAAAAAGCACAGATTATCATAACAGTAGACCATGTGACACATTTCATATTTCAGTCAACTAAAACAAAATATATTTTAAGAAGGTCAGGCTAATGTTTCTATTAAGTTATAAAATGATATTCCTGAATGTTCTATAAAATAAAAAAACATTAAATGGGAACATTAATTTTGAATGTTCTCTGAAACAAGTAGTAATATAAAAAAATTAATAGTAAGAACTAAAAACGTTTCAGAAAAAAAGTTCCATGAATAATGTTTGTTGTGATGATTTGAGAACATTATTAAAGACCACATTACTTTGAGAGTAATATATGTTTATATATTACATGTTCATGTATGAAATACATTTTCATATTAAGTAAAACATATATGAAACCTGTTAGAAATTGGAACAATTTAATATATTAACATATATATCTAACCCATACAAATATGTATGTTTATGTATGCAATATTTTTTGGAGCATGCATATTCATCCTAAAACCCATTCAACACATAAATATTATGAAAGTCTGTATACAAAAAATCTGTATGTTATCTTTATATACTGTATATTGATGAAATACATGGTTGTACATGTATTAACATAAAACATCATCAAATAGAGATTAACAATTAACATAATGTTCATATGTACATATGTGAAAATTATAAACGTGATGACCTTACAGGTAACATGTATGGCAATATCACTCATGATATATGGATATATATATATCATATATTACATTCCCGTATGGACTGTTAGCTGGGATATGACTTCAGAAGAAATTATTAACAAAATTAGTTTTTGACTGTGCCATTTTATCTTCTCTAATGTTTTTCTGTATATATGATTGTGGAAATATTAAATCTTTATGAATCAGATCTTTGAAATTGCTGCAGAAGGACAAACGCTTTTAAAACATAAATTCCATTATAAATACAATTAAGTAAAAATAAATTAATACAAAACAAAAGTTTTTTATTAAATGTATTTTCTGGCAGGTTAATTGTCATTGAAGTGCAAAACATATGATAGTATTTATATGATAACATATGAACAAATATTTTACTTTCAATTACACTCAACATAAATCAAATTGATTATATATTTCCTGACTTATGAAAACTTCTATATGGGGGTTTATGTTGTATAAAACATGGATGTTGCATGTGTCAGTGTGTATTGAATATAAATGCATGTGTGCTAGAACACTTATGCTGTGCAGTCATATAATAATACACATTAAACATTATATGATTTTTTCCTGGGTTAATATGTCTCACAGGTGGATGTACTCCCAGAACATCCAAGTATAGATGTTTCTTTAACACTCTTACATAAGAAGTGCTGTTATTATGAAACAGGTGCTTTAATATCATTCTGGTTGTTAAATGAGTTAGATTGAGCGTGTCTGTAATAGGTGCGGGACCATCGCTCACCCGCCGGGGACCTCCTGCTAGCGCCCGGATGGAGAAACATCACTTCTGCTCAAAGGTTAATAGTCTTTTGTCACGTCCTGACAGCCTGTTGCGCTTTAGTAATTTCCCACGCGTCCTCTCTTGTGGAAAATGGCAGGTCAAGGACAAAGAGGATGGTGACAAAGAGTCAGCGAGCGAACGGGTCATTTTTCACCGCAGGAGGTGTGAGCTGCACAAAGGTTGAAATCAGCCTGACACTTATCCGCAGGGACTGACGGGAGCGAGACAAACCCTAGTGAGATGCCTACAGAGGCGGATCCCTGCAGGGGCTGAAATTCAACCTGGCATGAGTGACCTGATTTGGGGAAACCACACAAATATTGGATGAAATTGTCTTTTGTAATTAGATTTTAGCTAGCATTTTTTGTTCTGAAATATAATTATAATCAACAAGTCAAACTTGTATCACAAGGCAGCCAGAAACAACGTTATTTCATGCATCAGTTTTAATGTTTTGTGATATTTGAGTGTTGTTTGAGACTAACGGAAGGATTCTAAACATCTAAAATACACTTTTGCGTGTTTATTTTATTACACTGTACATTTTTTTTAAGAGTTTGCTTCTCAATTGCGAGACAGAAACTCAGTTTTCATACACACGAGAGAGTTTGTTTTCATCTCTACGTCTTAAACTGCACTCTTTTGGACTCAAAAGTCAGAGATCTCAAACTGAACCCAAACATTTTTCCTCAAACGATCTGCATTGCTTTTACAGCTCTGTCCTCTCACCGGATGAACCAGAGACTCATGTGGGTCTGTTTTGATTTCTCCTCGTTTCAGGAGACACATCTGAGACGTCACTGAAGGATGCTGAACGCGTCTCTGAACGCAGGAGAAATAAACCGGCGCTCCAGCAGGTTCTGGCATCTAGTTTCAGTGTCCTGAGGGTTTGATCTTCATCTGGAAGATCTTCACTGCTTTTAATGAGTCTCATACAATCCCGGCTGGACCCAATTACAGCTGACGCGGTCCTGGAAAGACAACCTGAAGGAATCTGATCAACAAGACTTTCATGAACAATCAGACGTCTTCATTGATTCGGCATGACGTGATATTCTGTAGTTCACATGAGTTCAGGGCATCATGTTCCTCTCAAACACAGGAGTGAAGATGCTCCAAACCCATCGATTGAACATAAGAGAAGCAGATGTGGATGAGATATTGAACTGCTGTCATAACATAACTAATGTGTAGATATGCCTGATGAGCTGCACATAATAAACAACCCTGTATAAATCCTGTTCATTTAAGTACCATTTATTTCATATTTTAATGAGCTTTTATTTTTATGTTTCAATTTGAAGTTTGTGCTTTTGTCTGTTTTTAAAGTTTATTGTTGTTTAATTTTTAGTTTTAGTAATATTTTATCTAATGAAAATGATTTTAATAGTTTTTATTTTAATAAATGATAGCAGCATTAGTTCACTGCAGTATTACCACTGAAAAAATTGTATTATGTTCATATTGTGAGTAATATTATTGTGAGTTTAGTGTTTGGAAAATCTTATACATAGAAAAGTTAAACAAGTTTTATTAAATAAATACAGTATTATTTTCAATGTTTTGCTTCACATATTATATTAATATTATTTAAATATGTTATTAATATAAGCTTTTGTTTATTTAGTAATTTTGTTGTGTACTTTTGTTATTTTCTATTTCTAGTAATTTTAGGTAACTTATTTATTTTCAATGACTTGCCATTTTTTAAATCTAATATTTGGATTTTATTTCAGATTTATTTCAATTAACAAAAGATATGTTTAGTTTAGTAAATGATAACATTGCAGTATTACCACTGAAATAATCCAATTTTATATGATTACCATTCAACATTGTTAATATTGTACGTTTTATGATTTGAACATTTTATACAAAGACAAAAGTTAAACAGGCTTATATTATTATTATTTTCAATATTTTACTTCACATATTAGTGTTATACAACTATAGTATTAAAATAAGCTTTTATTTATGTTCCGAATTTATTTTAATTTTAGTTTCATATTTATTTAGTCATTTTTCTATTTTCTATTTAACTTTATTTATAATTAAATTTCAGTAGTAATATTAGACAACTTATTTTAAATTAGGTGCCTCGTTTTCTCATTTTTTTCTTTTTTACTTAAATTTAATATTTATATTTTAGTTCAGATTTATTTAAATTAAAAATGCTATTTGAATAGTTTTGTCTTTAGTAAATGATAACAACACTGGTTCACTGCTGTAATACCAATTAAATCATGTATTATGTAAGTTATAATAGAGTAATGTAATATAATAATAATAATAATAATAATAGAATAGAATAACTTGGAACTAAATAAAAACGATTTAGGATTTTACAACTTTAAAACAAAGAAGTGTTGAAATACTAAATATGATGCACTGTATCTGTGACTAATTAAATGTAAGTAAACGAGTCTTTGATCAGATGTTCGTCTCAGATGATGCTGGAGATCTTCAGGTTTGGATCATGTTGTTATCTTTAATGCATGATGTGTTTCTCTGTATTTGAGGACATGTGGATGATAAAAGTGTATTCGGACCAGTGGTAAATATCCTGTCGTCTTGCATCACTATTCCCGCAGCGAGTGCTCAGGTACGAGACATCTCATGACCTTTACAATCTCTCAATATATCTTTCCCACTGCGCTCGAGCAGAACATCCTCCGTATCTCGGGTTCTGTTTCAAACCTTAGTGAGTCTGGACGGGATCTGAAGACGTTCAGTTACACCTCTGACATGAACAAAGCCAACCCAACAAACTCCTTCTCAGTCACTTATGAGGTGCTGCCTACAAAGGGAACCATTTTTTAAGTTATATAAAGGGGAGGATAAAACATTCTTATAACTTTAATATTTGAGATATATTCTCATAACGTTGAGAAACAATTCTTAGATCAAGATTCTTGAAACATTGTCATGATGTTATTTGTACTTGATGAACGTTCTTATAATGCCAAGACAAAATGTTCTTACAGTATTAAATATAGATATTCAAATAACCATATTTTCGGTTAAAAAAAAGTAGAATTTTGTAGAGTTTGTTAGAATTTAGTAAGAAATGTTTTAGTCACCTGTAAATAATGTTTTAATCGCATCAAGAAAACTAAATTCTTAGAATATAAAAACATATAAAAAATTAATGAACAAAAAAATCCATTTTATTTTGAGTGAAAAAAGTTGGTAGAACATTGTAGAAACGTTTTAAGAACCTTTAAATAACTCTAATCATGACATGGAAATATAGGATATTGGATCATTCCAAGAATGTTACAAAATAATGTTTTATTAAGGGTGAAAATATAGAATAGAATGTTTAGTTACAGTATCTCACTGAAGTGAATAGACTCCTCACATTTTTGTAAATGTTTTATTATATATTTTCATGTGACAACACTGAAGAAATGACACTTTACTTTACAGCACACACACACACACACACACACACACACACACACACACACACACACACACACACACACACACACACACACGCACACACACACACACATAACACACACACACATACATGCACACACACACATAAAACACACTTAACACACGCGCACACACACACATACACACACACACACACACAGACACACACACACACACACACACACACACACACACACAGTGTGAGCGTGTTTGAAGTGAGCAGGCGGCGCGGGACTCGTGTCATTATTGATCAAACTCTAGCGGCCGTCGAGTGGCAGAGTTTTGGCCAGACGAGTCGAGCATCTGTCAGAGTCTGTATAGTTGTTTAGGAGAGGTAAATAAGGACAGCAGTGTGTGTGTGTGTGTGTGTGTGTGTGTGTGTGTGTGTGTGTGTGTGTGTGTGTGTGTGTGTGTGTGTGTGAGTGTGTGTGTGTGTGTTATGTGTGTTATGTGTGTATGTGAGTGTGAGTGTGAGTGTGTGTGTGTGTGTGTGTGTTATGTGAGTGTGAGTGTGAGTGTGTGTGTGTGTGTGTGTGTGTGTGTGTGTTATGTGTGTTATGTGTGTTATGTGAGTGTGAGTGTGTGTGTGTGTGTGTGTGTGTGTGTGTGTGTGTGTGTGTGTGTGTGTGTGTGTGTGTGTGTGAGTGTGTGTGTGTGTGTTATGTGTGTTATGTGAGTGTGAGTGTGAGTGTGTGTGTGAGTGTGAGTGTGTGTGTGTGTGTGTGTGTGTGTGTGTGTGTGTGTGTGTGTGTTATGTGTGTTATGTGTGTTATGTGAGTGTGAGTGTGAGTGTGTGTGTGTGTGTGTGTGTGTGTGTGTGTGTGTGTGTGTGTGTTATGTGAGTGTGAGTGTGAGTGTGTGTGTGTGTGTGTGTGTGTGTGTGTGTGTGTGTGTGTGTGTGTGTGTGTGTGTGTGAGTGTGAGTGTGTGTGGTGACTGCTTGCCAAGCAATCTTTTTAATCACAGACTTATCTGAATAGTTCACTGAAAAATGACTTTACTCGCCCTCATGTTGTTCCAAGCCCAACTTTCTTAAAAGAAAACTTTCTTTATTATGCAGTGAATTGGAAGAAACGGGAAACTGCTAAACGTGCTTTTGCATTTCGACAAAATTTTGAACTTAAATTTCAAAACCATAATGCCATTTTTCAAAAAGCACACCCATTTTCCTAGATTCTAAACACTATTCCCCTGCTTTTACACATGAGTCAGATTTGGTGACCTGCTCCTGCTAAACTGAAATCTCTTCACTTCTCAGCGCTCACACCATGTGCTCATTTAGAAAGCACTAGCATTCAAGACTGCACAGTTTAAGCTGCTAGCACACAATTACACAAGTGGAAACATGGAGGCAAAAATGACCACACAGCAATCAGAAACATCGATGGAGATAAAAGAGCCAAAGTTTTGATGCATTTCTCAGATCAGAAATGAAATTCTCAAACCTCCACATCATCTAGTCACTTGTGCGTTTCTCATTCTTATGAGCAAGATGTGATTGCTTTGGTAGATCCATGCAACTGATTATGTACATTTGTCTGCTGTTTCCTACATTATCAGTTCATATTTTCATGTTGCTCAAAATGCATTCTATAGTTCTCTGTGCTACAGTCTTTCCTCTCAAAACATCATGTCATTAGTTCATCAATAAGTCATTACGGTAAATGCAAAATAGTTGATCTAGTTGTCATAAGCTGTCAGGCATATTTTCTACACATTTCTATCACATTTTGTAAATTTGCCATGAATTGTGCAAGTGAATCTTGACTTTCATTAATGAAGAGAATATAGATCAACCATATAAACCAATTCTCTGAAATAGCTCAAAGGTGCATCTCATGAACCTTCGATTGGAAAGCATATATAGACCGAGGACAACACAACAGAGTAACAGAGTTAAACATTCTGATGAAGGACTTTCTCATTTTTATTTTCGCCTTTGTGTCCATATTTATTTATCTTTTATATTTCACAATTATATTGGTATGTGTACGTGCGTGCGTGTGTGTGTGTGTGTGTGTGTGTGTGTGTATATGTGTGCATGTTTATGTGGTTTATGAGGACACAAATTTGTATAATGACATGGGTATGACACAGGTATTACAAGGAGAAGGTGATTTATGAGGACATTTTCAGTGTCCCCATAATTTAAAACGCTTATAAATCATACAGAGTGAGTTTTTGGGGGGGAAAATAGAAATGCACCGTCTCCTGTGAGGGCTAAGTTTAGGTGTAGGGTAGGTGTAGGGCAATAGCACATACAGTTTGTACAGTATAAAAACCATTACGCCTATGGAGAGTCCCCGTAAACCATAAAAACCAACATGTGTGTGTGTGTCTGTATGCGTGCGTGTGTGTGTGTGTGTGTGTGTGTGTGCGTGCGTGCGAGTGTGTGTGTGTGTGTGTGTGTGTGTGTGTGTGTGTGTGTGTGTGTGTGTGTGTGTGTTTTGGTCAGAGAACAAGTAAAAGTGTAACTGTGAATCATATCCAGTCTTTTCAATCAATATCCCACATACAGTAAAGTGTACATTGGTACTTTTGAAAGGATATATGGCACACATAAGAAGTGCAGTCTTCTGTATTTCAGTACAGTAATGTCATCCAAACTGCCGCCATAGTTTACAGCAGATAATACTAACAGAGCACACTGTTATATTGACTACATGACAAGCATTTTGACTATTGTTTGTGAACAATGACACAAGGACTTTCCATTTTGAGGGCATTGATATGTTCATTGACATAAATAATGACTTTTGAGAGATGAACAAAAGTAGTTACAGGCTTTTGCAGGTTATCCATTGTGTGGTGCTGTTTGTATGAACTGCTTTGAGAAATGCACAAACAAAGAGGTTCTTTGTCCTGTTCCAGACCAACGACGGGATGCTGAGGCAGAATAATTATTTGTGTAGTTGTTTGCTGTATTGTACTGTACTCTACAGTACATTAAATTAAGGAATGAGACACTCGGAGAGAACAACATGCAATTGTTATCACTGGTTTTGAATTGATCTCATCAGTGTGTAAGTGTGTTGTTGTGTGTGTTTCAGAGGGTTTGTGTGTCATGTCTGAGAGCAAAGTTTGGTTTATTCAGCAAGATTGAGTTGTTTTAAGCAGAAAACTTCATTTTGACCTGAATATAGATCAAAAGTTTGGGGAATTGAGTGGAAAGTTATAGATTTGTGTTGCAAAAAAAGAGCCATAATTTCAAGAAATGTGTTTAAGCAATCAAGAAAAACTGTAATAGTGTTATGAGAAGATTCTATACATGTTATTTAACAATGTTTTATCTTAACCCTTACAAAACATTGTGGGAACCAGTGTCGGGGGGGGGGTAACGCATTACAAGTAACGCGAGTTATGTAATAATATTACTCTTTTCAAGTAACTAGTAAAGTAACGCATTACTTTTTAATTTACTAGAAAATATCTGAGTTATTTTTCTCCATTTATTGATGACAGTGCGCCGTGTGAACATGATCTTACTGTAGATCTAATCTAGACTAAATATGAATGTGTATTAATTCATCACACTCGCAAAAAACAGATTCAGTATTCATCAAAATGAATTAAAACAGTGAAATACAAACTCAGAATATGACGCAAACCTGCAATAATTAAATATGTTAAACACAAATATATCTAATCTCATTTTATTAACTGGTGTTTGCTGCTGATCTTTGATGATCAGTTCAATCATAATAATAATAAACATGACTTTAGATAAACTAACATTGTTGTTTTATTGCTGAAGAGTGTTGAATCTTCTCCTGTGTTCTTCTGTACAGACGTGATTTACTCGTCCTTCAGTCTGAGGTTTATTCATTACACTTTTTGGTGTGAAAGACTTTTATATTTGCTATAAATATAACTTCTTGTATTAAAAACAAACAATCAAGCCCTGCTCATATTTAAAAAGTAACGCAAAAGTAACGTAACGCATTACTTTCCATAAAAAGTAACTAAGTAACGTAATTAGATACTTTTTTAGAGAGTAACGCAATATTGTAACGCATTACTTTTAAAAGTAACTTTCCCCGACACTGGTGGAAACGTTCCCTGTCAGCTGGGAATACGTTCATATACAGCAAAGCATACTAGTTAGGAACATAACAGTGAGTATAGTAAATTATGATTTCTGCTTTTATGCATTTCGCAGATGCTTTTATTCAAAGTGACTTGCATTGCACTAAATCTTTTCACACGTTACTATGTGTACATAACCCCACAAAAGATTCAATAGTATATGTGTGTTTACATGCTCGTGCACATCTGTTCCCCAGCCAGCTGCTTGACTCTCGATGTTTCTCTCTGCACACATACAGTACTCATTTAAAGCATTCGTGCTGTTTTTTATAGGTTAACATTTATTTACAGTATATACATAGTCCAAATCTGTCAGTAGGTTAGTTGTGTTTAGGTTAAGGTAGCACCGTGGTCCTGTGAGACACTGTATGTCCACCTCAACATGTAGCTGAATGATAATAAAGCTCGACTTGACTTGAATCAGTTCATGCATTCCCTGGGAATCAAACCCACGACCTTGCCGTTGCTAACGCCATGCAGTGCATGAATGCATATTTGTATCTATCAAATCATATTCTTCTGCATATTCATACCGTCTCCTTTTGTGTTCCAGAGAGAATAAACTGGCAGTTTCTATCAGTTAATGACTCATCCTGAAGGACGGACTGAACAAAAGCCCTCAGAAAACACACACAGGTTTATCTGGAACACCATGAAAAACACAGACGAGAGAAACACTGGATTGTTGCGTAAATAGAATAAGACAAAGAGCAAATGGTCTTGATTTCGTGCTTGTTTACAGGACAGGGAATGTTGTCTTCATTCCCGGTGTTTATTTTCCATCAAGCATCCACAAGCACGCCGCCATCTGTCAGATCCCGCGCTCCGTCATACATCAGCATTAGCAGCATTGTATTAATCCCAAACAGCTTTGTTTCTTTCAAAGATAACTTCCAGTAACACACACCCGGAGGAGGATAATGATATTAAAGCACTTTAAAACAATTCAACAAGGTTAATCATCTGAAGCCTTTTGTTTTTAGATGTTTTGGAGAGCGATAATAGCAACGCTGAATTTTGAATAAGCACATGAATGTATTTTTATTCTCTTTGTCTGTGAGCCGCGTGGATCTTGATGATATTGATGAAGCTGTGAACTCAAGGGATGCAATTATGGTATGGCCAAAAAAACATGGTACAACAAAGGCACTGATAACCAAAGAGACACGATGAAGCAGTCAGAACGTCATGCACGTTTACAGAAACACTCTTACAGCGGTGTTATTTTACTGGGATAGTTTGTGTTTTGGGAACACTTTAGAATAGGGAACACTTATTCACTACGACTTTTCCCTCAATAAACTCATAATTTACTGCTTATTAATAGTTAGTAAGGTAGTTGTTAAGTTTAGGTATTGAGTAGAATAAGATCACGTAGAATAAGTCATTAATATGTGCTTAGTTACTACTAATAAATGGCTAATATTCTAGTAATATGCATGCTCATAAGCTACTAGTTAAGATGCCCTAAAATAAAGTGTTACCTTGTTTTTGCATTTTTTATTTCAAGTTTTTGTGTGTGTGTGTGTGTGTGTGTGTGTGTGTGTGTGTGTGTGTGTGTGTGTGTGTGTGTGTGTGTGTGTGATTTTATTAGTTTTCGTTTTCCTCAGGAGACATACGTTTTGTATTTTACTTTCATTTCTCATGTTGATATTGCCTTCATATGCCCACAGGAGTCTACATATTGTATATTTCCAATAATGTGCAGTCGGGTCATTTTTAGCGTCACGCTGGTGTTTAAAAGTTTCGAGTTAGTAAAGAAATTCATCAAGGATGCATTAAGCTGATCAAAAGTGACAGTAAACACATTAATAATGTCACAAAATATGTATATTTCAAATAAATGCTGTTCTTTTGAACTTTCTATTCATCTGTGAATCCTGAAACATAAAATATGCCACAGTTTCCACGAAAATATTGAGCAACACAACTGTTTTCAACATTGATAATAATCAGAAATGTTTCTCGAGCAGCAAATCAGAATATTATTATGATTTCTGAAGATCATGTGACACTGAAGACTGCAGTAATGATGCTGAAAATACAGATTTGATCACAGAAATAAATTACAGTTATTCACACAGAAAACAGCTGTTTTAAACTGTAATAATATTAGCATTTTTTATCAAATAAATGCAGTCTTGGTTGAGCAGAAGAGACATCTTTATGAGACATATTTAACGAGACAACCATCTTTGTCTTCAGTTGCATGCGAGTCCTGAGTCTATTTAGCATTTGATCTATTGTATAAAAAACTCACGCTTTCAAACATCAGAAATGACTTTTGATTTCAGTCATAATACAGCTTTTCTCAAAATCAAACTCCACTGTTTCTTCTGCTTTATGAAGCTGTATTTAGGCCAAACGGCTGACGTATTAAATGTCACGCTTATCAAAATAATTCCACATCTCTTATGCACAAGACATCTTTTCTCTTATTTTTAAATCATATTATGCCAAAAAAAAGAGATCAAAGGGAGAGGTGATTTATTGATGGAGAATGCAGAGACGATGCTGAGGGCTGGAGGAAAATTAATCGCTCACTTAACGAGTCTGAACGTGGCATCAGGAGCCGATGCAAAAGACATGACATCTAGCGCTTCATCAAAACAGTTTATGCACGAATGGTTTATGTTCTGTATCAGGGGCATTGGAAAGTCATGATGGATCAAGTTTCAAATGAAGCAATAAGCAAACTAATGTTTAGACTCTTTTATCCAGTAAAAGCTCTTTTAGTGTAATTGTGTTACACGTGTCAGATCTTGACTGGTTATGATCAGAATAACTGCAGTAATATCTCCAGATCAACACTTTCTGAAGCAGCTCAGCTTTACTTGATTCTCCATCAATCATGTTTTACTCTCAGATCTGATCCTCAGGATCTTTACTTTCACTGAATGATCTTCATCTCACATCTTCATCTCTCAATCAGCATTGCATTATATGTTTGTGTAAGGGAGCCAGTGGTGTGTCAAGTGTAGAAAAAAGAGCCCCAAAGATGTTCTGCAGAGCACAAACACCATCTGTACCGGCAGATGGAGGTGTAAAAATAAGGTGACGTGACAATGAATCCTAAAGTTCAGAGTGTTTATTCCCAAGAGTGCAAAAATGAAGGTTTCAAATGAAGTGTGTCACAGCTATTTGCAAAGTAAATTCAAAAACAAAGAAAAACTGTTCAACCAACTATTTCAGTAAATAAGTCAAATAAATTGACCCAAAAGATAGTGACTCCAAAATCATCTCACAACTCACTCTACGAGTCCCTTAACAATTCTGAGAGGCCATCTTAAAAAGACAAAGCCCCTCCTACTTGGGCTAAACCATTTGGTAATTAATGGTAATAAAGAAACTTTAAGAAAAACTAATAAATGTACTTTAACAGTAACAAAGAGGTAAACTGTTATAATAACACTAAACACAAAAAAATGGAACAAAACCAACTCAATTAATTATTAATTCTTAACAATTCTCAACACAGAATTAAGCAGATCCCCAACATCCCCCTTCCTACATGAGTACAATGGACCATGCCATCTATTGGCGGGAACGGGATCTTAAAATGGTGAACATTTATTGTGTTTTTTTTTTGTCTGTTTGGCATGGGAAACGGTTCCAGTACGTAAGTATGGCTATTTATAGGTTATACAGAAACAATAAACATTTAACCTGATCACCTGTCTCGCTTTACTTCTTAACCCAACACATTACATACATCACCATACAATTTAGTAATTATTAAATGTCAAACTTCAAAAGAAATTACATAAGGAGAGGAACAACATCACATAACACATGATCAATGACCAACATATCTGTGTTAACTGGTGTTTAGTTTGTGCAAAACAGATAAGGAAATGTATGCATGCATGTTCACAGTCCTGTGTCAACGTAAGAGTCCTTTTTATAATAAACGTATCTAGTCACTGAGCCTCACTGAGGTTCATTTACATCTCATCTTACTAAGACATATTATTGGATATATAGAGTGATATTTAGATCTTTTTATGTCAGTATCTGCTGTACGGTTATAAAGATCTCATTGATTTACATTACACGCATCAGAGTGTCATCATATTGAATATCAGCATCCAAATTCATATTTTTATTGTTCAGTTTAAGTCTCTGAATAAGTTTTTTCCTCCATATTGTCATTATGTCAGACTATACGAGCCATAAAAGCCTGATCCAAATACTCAACAAAAACAGATTGTCTAAATATTCATTAGTTTCAGTTCAACATAAATACATTTCTACGACTGTTATTTCTTATGTCAGACTTTCCCGTTAGATCTGATTCAGTCCTGCGACCGGCGGCTCTCCAGCAGAGAGGATGATGGGAACTCAGAGGATTGAGTTACTCTGACAGCTGGGTACGAGTAATGCCTGTTCAGATCGTACAGCGTCTTCAGAGAATTACAGCGCATTCGCTTCGGTGTGACTGGGACTCCTTCCAAGCTCAGCGGCAGAGAAAGATCAACTTATGAGGACAATTCATTAGATACGGTCCAGAAATGATCTAGGGTTGCTGTTTATTATTATGTGCATTTGTTTAAACTAATAGATCATGACAAAAGTTACCAACCCTGCATTTATTTGATCAAAAATACTGTTATAAATATTATTATAATTTAAAATAGCTGTTGAATGTCATTTATTTCTGTATTTCCAGCATCATTACTCCAGTCTTCAGTGTCACATGATCTTCAGAAATCATAATAATATGTTGCTCAAGAAACATTTCTGATGATAATCAATGTTGAAAGTATTAATATTTTCATTTATAAACTGGGATACATATGTGACCCTCTCTGTCAAATCCAGGCGTAAGTCTCAAAATCTAATTATGAGATAACAAGCATCAAAGTTTGATTTCTGCCATTAATTCCACTATCATTTCAATCTTTGGCATGACCTCACTCAGTCAATATTAAAGATATAAAGGTTCAATTTTCACAGAATGTTCTTTATCATATGATTTTGTAGAAAACAGCAAATCCCAATAAAATGACTTTAGCTGGGTTTTCACATTGAATTTTTCAGGATTCACAGATGAATAGATAGCTCAAAAGAACAGTGTTTATTTGAAATATAAATATTTTGTAATGTAATATACTGGCACGTTTGATCAATTGAATGTGTCCTTGATAAATGAAACAATGAATTTCTTTCAAAGCCTTTGAACCGTACGCAGCATGAATCACAGAAAGCTCAACTTTCTCTGTTTGACATTCAAATATCACCCCAAAAAAACATGGAAACGTGTATTTCTGATGTTATTCGGTGAGTTTGTAGCACTAGAATGTTCTGTTCTCTGCTATTTGGGAACACGGCGTCTCTCGTTTTCCATCCAGGTGGTTTCCTAAACTACATTTACATTTATCAGACGCTTTTATCCAAAGTGACTTACTCAGGTTATACATGTATTATCAGTACATGTGTTTCATGGGAATCGAACCCACAACCTTTTGTGCTGCTAACGCAATGCTCTAACCACTGAGCCACAGGAACACATAATACTTATATTGGCTACTTTCGTGCCACTATAACATGTAATCTACACATTCAAGTGCATTCTAGATGTGTGCGGATGCAATACACGATGCTTCCACGAGGGATCCTCTTCTTCAGATCAATGATTTTTAAGAGAATAATGCTGAGCGAGTTAATTAACTGTTGACATGTTTATAGCAGTGACCTGAATATTAACACAGCTGGTTTAATGTTACAGATAACTGAAGGAAACTCGATCATCCGCTGGAGTACTGAGAGGTTTGATAATGCCAGAGCATCAGGACCGCATGCTCACGTGAAATGAAATTCAAAATACTGTTTTAGATGTGAAAAAAGTGTTTTTTAATGAGGTTGGGGATAATCAGCATGCTTCCAGGCACCAGGCTAATTCACTGCATAATCTCTTGGTGAAGGAAAACAACAAAGTTTTGCCCAAAACACAGCAGGGCTTCACTGATGTACACAGTCTGATTAAACTATAGCTTCAGTGTCTAGATCAGTGATTTCCAACCGGTTCACTTCAGATCTGATGCTTTTAAACGTTTACTATAAAAGTTCCCGAAGAGAGGTTCTTGCAGCGAGGCAATAAACAAACCATTTATGGATCCCCAAAGATCAGTTCTTAAATGAACCATGTTTTCTTTGTGCATAGATCATTTTAATAATCTCTTCTAATGAACCACTTTAAAGCACCTTTTGTGCAATGGAAAGATTCCATGGATGTTAAAGTTAAAGTTCAAAGAACATTGTAATCATCTAAAGAAAGGTTTTGACCTTAGAGGACCAGAAACTGGCTCAAAAAACTAGCCTGGTCACCTAAACGATATTTAACCTTCTTGTTGTGTTGTTCTTTCAGTTAGCACATGCAGGTTTTGCATTTCTTTCTGGAACTGATTAATCATAGATCATTGATCTGAGCGTAGGCATATTGCCAAAATGATATTTTAACCCAAAAAACATAATGGCCAAAATGTATCCACAAATAGTAATTGTATCCCCAAAACTGAGAATTATCCACATTTATGCACTAATAACGTTTCTTTTTAATTAATCAATCAAATAAAAATAAATGGTAACACTTTAGAATAGGGAACACTTATTCACTGTTAACTATGAAACTACTTTTTCATCAATACATTTATAATTAGCTGCTTATTAATAGTTAGTAAGGTAGTTGTTAAGTTTAGGTATTGGTAGGATTATGGATGTAGAATAAGGTATTAATATGTGCTTAATTACTACTAATAAATGGCTTATATTCTAGTAATATGCATGCTCATGTTAGTTAAGAGACCCTAAAATAAAGTGTTACCAAATAAATAAATATTATTTTATATATATTTTGGTGCATGAGCTCAGATCACGGAGGCCTGTGTTCAAAAAGAAATACACAACTTTTGGGTTTTTGAAAAAATAAAAAGGTGATAAAAATATTGAACCCAATATTTGGTGATAATATTGCATAATTACAGATTTACCACCAGTTTTTAAAAGGCTGCACTAGTAAAAAAGTACTATATTTAACATATTTATTTAATACCAAGTATAGTTTAAATTAATTTATTAACATATATATTTAGTATGTTTTTAACAGAGATGGAAGGAAAATGAGCACTGCATTAACACAGGGACACCGGTAACTAAACGTGTGAAATCACTTTAAACACTTGTTATTGATTATTAATAATAGGTCTCTTAAACGTATGATGAATGATTTACACGAAGAAAGACGCTGCTGCTTAACCATATTAGACGCAGGGCTTGAACTTTCATTACGATTAATAAGAGATCTCCCACAGAGACTGCATTTGACTTTATTCATGTCACAGATGTCTCTTATATCGCTGTCGAGAGCCTGATGGGATTTTCCATCACCTGTGGAGCTCTGCATGACTGACGGAGATGATGACTGTGTGTAATATCCCAGATGCCCCATTAACCCAGAATCCTGAAAGACAGTATAATGTGTGTGGTGACGTGAAGTGAACCGTTCCTGAGATAACAGCAGCTCTGTGAAGATTATACTCACTGATTATTAGATATCTATCACGAAGCTTGACGCGGATAATCATAGACGCCGATGTAACGGATGTATGCCAGTAAGGGCTGTGTGTAAACCTCACTCCCCTGACCTCAAAAAGAGGCGCTCTAGCGACTGACGTTAGAGGCTGTAGCCTTTAGCCTCCTTGGTAGAGCGCCCGCCTCCCGCGTCGGCGTCCCGGGTTCACGACCCGGAGTTACACCGAGGCAATAATATTTGGGTGCTTTCATTAAAAGAGAATGGATGGAAGTCTAAGTCAAGCGAAATTACTCGACAGGTTCCTGATTCGCTGTGAAGGGCCACAGGTGCCGTCAGTGTCTGAGACGAGCTTCTGTTTTAATGTTCAAGTGGAGTTCAACATGTCGTATTTATCAGGTCCAACCGCATGAATGCCCAAGCAAAGTTGTGTTTACAGCACAAGCTGGAGACTGAGATCAGTGAGAATCGATATGAAACGTGCCAATCACAACACAGTTGCCTGTCACCATCATTTGATTGATTGGTTTCATTTCAATCTATTTTTTAGTTTCTACATTTTTTTCTAATTTATACTTTATTACTTAAAAGGGTAGTTCATCCAAAATAAAAACTCTGAAACCTTCTGAAAAATGTATTAATAGAATGTTTTTAGAACATATTTTTGTTAGCTGGGGTATTTTCGTGATATTAAGGCTTTATCATAAACAACAAAAATGTAAGTCGCTGACAGGCTGCTTTATACACAATAAATCAATAACTACATTTAATACCATATATAAATAAGCAATAGACATGATTTTCTTTTCGTGATTTAAATGTTATTAACAGGTTACAAAAACTTTTCTTACAATGTTCTACTAACTTTATTTTCACCCAAAATATAACATTATTGGAATGTTAATATTTAATATTCCAAGAATGTCCTTTGTTTGTGATTATAGTGTTATTTAAAGGTTCCTAAAACAGATCAACGTTCTATTTTTTCTCACCCCAAATATAACCTTATTGGATGTTTATATTTTTAACATTCTATGTTAAAATGTCCAATTCTTGTCGTGATTAGAAGGTGATTTAAAGGTTACAAAAAAAGTTATTGGAACGTTCACCAAGTGCAGATAACATCATTTTGCATGGAAATGCGTAACAATAGCACAATATATTTGTTTGTATTTTACGTGCCCTTTATATGCAGAAACTGACTGTCACGAGAGATGAAGTCGAGGACTCAAATGCAGAGATTATCAGGTTTCTTTAATAACAAAACAAAGAACAAAAACCACCCCGAAGGGGAAAAACAAGCAGGCAGGAAGGCAGAAGACTGGAGCACAGTCAAACATCAAACAGTCAAATACAGGAAACTCACATGACGAAAGACACACGAAAGACAACGGATCAGCACAGGACTGCAGACACAAGGAGAACTATATAGGGAGACAAACGAGGGTAACGAGGGAGACACAGCTGGAGCCACTGAAACAATGATTAAGTAACAAGATGGGAGGGGACAGACAATCGACATGGGAGCACATGGCACCAACAAACAACAAGCCATGTGCTCTACCCACAGAGACATCTGGTGGCCAGCCTGGGCACACCAGGAGGACTGTGACACTGACACTGGCGTGCACATATGATACACACGCACGTGTTTGACATGCATATAATACACACTTTGTTCGTGTGCACAGGGCCGGCCCTGGCCAGTTTACCCGGTACCCATTGCCTCACATTAGTGAATATTAACTAACTTGAACTAATAATGAACATTTGTAACAGTGTTTATTAGTTTTGTCAGTGTTAGTTATTGAAAACTACCCTTATTTTAAATTGTTTGCAGTAACACTATAAAAATATAGGTGCTGTATAAGTCATTTTATAAATGAAACACAATTAAACATCAAGAATAATTATATCTGGTATTCCTGTAAAACTGTATTAGCATACAGTAGGCTACTGTTTAATCTTCTACATACTGTACATGTTAAAAGTGTTGGATGTTCAGTAGATGTTCTAGTAGCCCGTTCTAATGTGTTCACCGTGAATTATAGAATACTGAGAGACATACATCTTTAAAATGAAATTTACATTAATTTTACTTGTTTAATAAGTCCAGTTATAGCATTTTCAAATTAAAAATACAATAAATTCCCCAAAACTACACAACTGTAGTGTAAAAATATGATTAAAACATGTTACTCAAAATATTACACTTGTGTTACAAAATCTTGGATCTCGGGAAGTCCCAGATATTGTTATTATCCTATTTTAAACTTGTATTCTATAGGCTTTCTAGTCTATGCTAACATAGTTCACACACTTTTACCTCATCTAGAGCCCTTAAATGCACATCCATGTCTTTAGCCAACCGGGAGATCATTACACCTTCTCCATCCTTCAGTTTATAAAGTTACACATCAACTTTCTCAGTTGGCTATTCCTCAATATATGCATTATAAACAATAGAATGAAAAAACATACATACATATATAAAAGAAGGCTGGTTTTCTGGTTACTTTTTTGTAAAAAGTGTATAGGGTCGCTAGAGAGTTATTGAAAACGATCGTTTTGAGAATATGATGGCGAATATGATTAGTGGAAATATGCTCTGATGATGACAGCGATGGAAAAACATCGAACCCTTCCAAGTTTCAAAAGGTAACGAAATCTGCTTTATTTTATTCTTCTGTAATTGTCCTTAAAATATCAATATATAGCCTATATATACATATATATGTTATGCACGCCAAAGTCCATTTTTGCGAATAAATAGTAGGCTATGCCAAATAGAAACAGAAAATCATGCCATTGAAACACTCATCAGTGAGATCCTATCATTTATATAACTTTTATAAAAGTTGTGGAAAACGTTCCCTGTTAGCTGGGACTTGGAGGCAGCTTCAACTTAGTCAGTAATGTGAGTTAGGTTAGTGTTCCCGTTCATCAGTTCGTTATGTATTACATAATCAGCAGCAAACGGAGAGCGGGCCGGCTGCAGGATTAGTATCTGGTTCTGATCAAAGCTGCACATCAAAGGGAATTAATGCAGGATGCTGGGTCTGTTTCTGCCGCAGGTGCCATATACTTCTCCCCTTTACCTTTTGAAGTATGCCCAGAGAGAAGTGCTTGTTGAATGAGGGTCATGAAGATGACCAACCAAACGATGGAGTGTGTGTGTGTGTGTGTGTGTGTGTGTGCGTGTGTGTGTGTGTGTGTGTGTGTGTGTGTGTGTGTGTGTGTGTGTGTGTGTGTGTGTGTGTGTGTGTGTTGTGTGTGTGTGTGTGTCAGTGAGTGTGTGTGTGTGTCAGTGAGTGTGAGTGTGAGTGTGCGTGTGTGTGTCAGTGAGTGTGAGTGTGAGTGTGCGTGTGCTTGTGTGTGTCTGAGTGTGTGTGTGTGTGTGTGTGTGTGTGTGTGTGTGTGTGTCAGTAAGTGTGAGTGTGTGTGTGTGTGTGTGTGTGTGTGTGTGTGTGTGTGTGTGTGTGTGTGTGTGTGTGTGTGTGTGTGTGTGTGTGGTGTGTGTGTGTGTGTGTGTGTGTGTGTGTGTGTGTGTGTGTGTCTGTGTGTGTGTGTGTGTGCGTGTGTGTGTGTTCTGCAGATTTTTTTTTCAAACTAAACTTCACATCAGTTTCGCATCAAGCTGCTCACGGTGTAACTTCCCATAAATGTGAATAAGCCGTGGATCATATTTATCGTGGGAGATTTCCATCATTGTTCATGCACATCATGCCTTCCAGCGCTTTAAACGCCACAGTGTGGACCTCATGAATCAGTCACGAGCCGTTCGTGTGGATCAGCTTTACACGTGAAGGAATGTTCCGGATCCGTTGATGTGGATCGTTGGGGGAGCCGAGGAGTCATTATTTGTTTCCTCAAGGAGGCCGAAGCGAGGCGACAAAAGGTCTGTTACAAATGAGACTGTCTTTCTGGCCCATTAGCCCGAGGGAGAAGCTCTGTCTCCGGCCTCACAGCCGTTCATCATCCCGATGCATGGAAGGGGTTTCTTCCTCCAGCCCAGGGTCAGTCAGTGGGTTATGATGGACGCTGTTATGTGTGAGATTCTGGAGCTTCGAAAAACCAAAGATTTTAGATGATATGGTGTTTCTGTTTTTCTTAATAACGCTAAACACTTCCAAAAACAACTAGTCTAAATAACCCTCACTGGTCATACATGGTCTAATGCTAGTAAAATGTGTGTGTGTCATGTTATATGCTTGCAAATGTTTATTTTGTCAGAAAGCACAATGTCTTGCATGCTAACACATTGTTCCGAGATTGTTTTTCTAATGGTCCCTTCAGGTCATGAAAACGTTATGTTCTTGAATAATCCAGTTTTAAAAATATTTGTTCTTGCTTATTATACCAGTGTTAAGAAACATCCGTTTTATTGTTTTGACCACATTATGGGAAGGTTATCTTTGAATGTTATTTAAAGGTTCTGAAACAAATAGTAACATTTAAACGAGCAGAACACAATCCCTGCCAACACAAATATTTTACAAATAACATTCCTGTTATGAAAACAGTATTTGTGAATATTAGCATTCAAAACATCAAGGTCTTTAACTGCTTAAAATCATTGTTCTTGGCTCTCGGGATGTTTTATACATCATTAAGGAAATGTTTCATTTGATCATTTTGCAAACATTATAGGAAATAAACATTTTTTATGTTCTCTGAACGTTTTGAAACAAGTTGTAACATTTAAAAAACATTAGAAATTAATAATGCTATTAATGTTACTGGAAGACTATTTATAGCTTTGAAAGAACACTTTCAGAGCATTATGAAACATTATTAGGATGATGTTCGCTGGCTGTAATTATGACTTCTTCCACTCTCTCAGATGAATGTTTTATTCTCAGATGTTGCTCATTCATAGCTCCGATGAATTCAGTAAGTTTTGAGTGTGTTTCAGTCAAGTTTCTGCTAAAGTTCTTCTGGAGGAATGAAAGCAGACCTAAAATGAGTCAGTATTTGTTATAGAGCTTAGCTATAAAATGAATGTGGATGGCAGCTCAGATAATTTGATCTTGAAAGAAGTTGAGAAATGTTTATATTGAGATCTCTTAAAGTCAGAGGTAGAAATACCAGCTGTCCATTGAAAGTTATCTGGTCTTTAATAATGTTCTCAAAATATTAGCACAAACTTTTTTCTGAAATGTTTTATTTGTACGTTTTTTGGAACATTCAGAGCACATTCAAAAGTAACGTTCGCATAATGTTTGCAAAATGATACAATTCAATGGAATGCCACCTTAATGTTTACAAAACCAACAAAAACATTTTAGAGAACGTTCTAAAAATAAGATTTTCGTAACTTAACGGGAATGTTAGCAAACATTCTTACACCTGAAAGCTCTTAAGGGAAGCATCCGGTAAAGTCCATTTAATCTCATGAAGGTTTCTGAGAAACAATCAAGAAGGCTGTGATTTGTCTCTTCTGCATGCGTTTGTGATTTGAATAATTTGCATTGATAAAATGAAAATGTGTTCCATACAGTCTCTATCACTACATCAGCTAAAGTAAAGTAGAGTATGTGATAGTCGAGCGATTGAAACCATCTCAACAGCACAAACTAATGGAGATGGTCCTCTAAGATCACTCTGACCTCGATCCTGCAGGACGTGCTTGTTCTCCTCATAAACGGCACTTTACTCTAGACGACTGTGTGTCATGAAACTAATCTAACATCAAACATGCTTGTGTTTTTGCCCACTCTGTGGTCCAGCGTAACTGTGGTTTGGAAGCTGGTGGAGATGATTTGCATGGAAATGTGCTGTAGATCTGGAGATGAGCACTCATCCGTGAGAATCTGCTGAACATGAGCGTCTCTCTCTGAGGTCCACACGCTCCGACACAATAAACACTTGAGCGTAAGATGCTCTGGAGGGTGTTTGTGGAGGAAAACCATCTCAGATGCTGCTGTTTGGCTTGTCTTGAGGAATAAACTGCTGGGAGAATCTCAATTATCAGGACAGCTGCAGTTTCTCATTGCTTCAGTCTCCTTTGCTTTGCTGAGCGGGGTGTTGTAGTGTGAAGAACGCTTTAATGAAGCTGACCGGACATAAAACGTCCTTAGAAGAAATAAACACACACGAGTCAACCGTTTCCATCCAGTGGGTGTAATAAAAGTCACATGGCATGTTTGGATTCAGCCAGCATCTTATCATATTATTATTCTATATCATATTTTATTTTAATGTAATTTTAAATATAATATTTATTATTTTACGTAACCTATTAGTCATGTCTTATTGAATATGTGTAAATAAATATGCCAGTTTTTGTTTGTTTTTTACAGCGATCATTTAAATGTTATTATTTCAACACAACTTTGGAGTAGAAATATATTTTTTCAACTGCAATGTATGTTTATATACAACTTTGTCTATTTGATTATTAAAATGTAATATTATTTAAATTACATTTAAAATGTTCTGCTAAATGAAAACTTTAATTTCAGTTTCAGTGTTATAGTAAGAAAATCATTTTAGTGCATAACTAATATATATATATATGATTGATTACAGAGTTTTTTAACACAGGATGATGGTCATAAGTTAGTTAGTTGGTCATAATCGCATCATTATGCTGTTAAAGAGCAGCGTTCTCCATGGACGGGGTTATTCAGAATGGATATAATAATCATAAATGTGTCATCATACTACAGTCGATGATTTACCAGTGACTGTTTTTCTTTTGCTGCCTCTCAAAAACATGAACACAGTTTTTTCTCTTCTCATCTGCAGTCTTTATCGTCAGATCTTAGGCCCCAGAGTCGACACAATCATTTATATTCTCTATGTCCAGCCGGGTTATCAGGTGAGCATTTCAAGCATTTGATGCATTAAGAACATCATGATGGGGAATAATGAATGTTAGGAATATGACATGAACACTCTCCTCCGGTTTTTGCGCAGTAGCAGGTCATTTTGTTATTCTGACAGCATCTTTGGCGAGTGACCTGTGAGACGTCTCGGGTTGACATTTGACAGAAAATGCCATTGCACTTCAGCTCAACTCATATGATTATATTTTGAAGAACAGACCGGAGAAAAGTGGTCAGTGTGTGTCTTATTCGCTGTTTGTTCACAGCATGGACGCTTTCAAGTGAACACACAAACACACAAGTATTTTCAATGATCTTAATGGTGTGTAATTTCACTCTCGTGACTGTATACATAATTATTATTATTCTCCTCAGAGCCTTGCTGAATAAAACCGTTTAAACCAGCGTAAAGGTATCTGGGCTCCCAAGCAAGCTGGTTATACTGGTGTGGTTTGATGGCTTTGTGTCCTCTGATCAGGCTCAGATACGGCTAAACCAGCAGAGACCAGCAGATCTGTTTCATAGGAACACACACACACACACACACACACACACACACACACACACACACATAGAAATACCAGATATAAAGTCAGAATTGAATGCTGTAAACTTGCAATTGTGAGAAAAGCTCATAATTCCGAAATATAAAATCTGAATCTTAAGATATAACGTTAGAATTGCGAGATAAGAAGTCAGAACTGTGAGACATTTACTTTACTTTTACTTTTCAGTCATTTAGCTGATGCTTTTATCCAAAGCGACTTACAAATAAGAAAAAGTTACTAAAACTATAAGTTACAAGTCTATAAATACTATATATACACATGTAAGAAAATGGAGAAATTAAATAAAATGGCAAATGCGTACAACATTTCAAAACTAAACATTTAAATGAAAACAAAAAAATAAAGCTAAAAACATTTCAAAATATTAAAACAACAAAAGGTATGAGTATAAAAATGATTCTAACATGACACAAAGTCGGGATTGCAAGAAATAGTCAAAATTGCAAGATATTATAGAATCAGAATGACAAGATATTATAAATTCAGAAGTGCCACTTGTAACTTGCAATAGTAAGAAAAAGAAAAAAAAACTCGGAACAGTGAGATATAAAGTCAGAAATGTGAGCTGTAAACTTTCAATTGCGAAAAAAGAAAATCATAATTCCGAAATATAAACTCAGAATTACGAGACATAATGTCAGAATGCAAGTGTCACGAACTCAGCCTCTGTGGCTCCCTCCGATCGCCACCAGAGGGAACCATCACCCGAGTTTTAACAGTATCAACTCCATTTCCCATATACCCCGTACCTGTGGCTGATTCCATGCACAGGTGTTCCATATTGACTCTGGTCTATTTAAGCTGTGCTTCCCATCACCTCATTGCGAAGTCTTGTTTTGCTATGCAACCATTTCTGAGCGTTTATCCTGTGTATGATTCCCCGTGTATGACCTGGACTGTTTACTGGACTCTGATTCTCCGCCGCCTGCCTACTTTGATCCTACCTGCCGTGTTTACCGATTACTCTGAGTGTTTGCCGCCAGCCCCGATCCAAAGCCTGAGCTCTGACTCTGATTCTGCCTTGCCTACGTTGCGTCTGAAGCTTGTGATTAAACTCTGCCTGTCTTACTTGCATACCTTGTTAATAAAGCTGCACATGGATCCGAATGCCCTTGACTCTTCGTTACAGCAAGAAATAAAATCAGATTTGTGTGATTTTATAAAGTCAGAATTGCTATTCAATTGTGAGGGGAAAAAAACATCAGAAGTATAAACACAGAATGACAAGATAAGAAGTCAGAATTGTGAAATAGAAACTTGTAGTTGTGAGACATAATACTCAGAATTATATATAAACTAAAAGATTGAGATGCAAAGTCAGAATTATGAGATATTATAAAGTCAAAATTGAGAGCTGTAAACTTGCAATTGTGGAAAAATAGAAAGAAATGCACAATTCCAAGATATAAAGTAAGAATAGTAAGATATTATAAAGTCTGAATTGCGAGATAAAACCTTTTTTGTATAAACTTTCCTCATTCATTGTGAGGAAAACTCATTGTTGCAAAATAAGTTAAAACTATACCTTTTTTTATTCCATGGTAGAAAACAAAAAACAGAATTGCAAGATATAAAGATAGTGAGGAAAAAATGTGTCATTTAAACTCAGAATTGTGAGATATAAACCCAATACTTTTTTTAATACTATACAATGCAGAATTGTACAATTCTAAATAAAAATGTTCAATGATCTTTTTTATAAGCAAAAACAGGCTTCCATATGTGAATAAATGAATGAAACAGATGCATTATTACACTATGGTTAAGCTATGATTTGGGTTGTTAGTTTGAGTTAAAGAGGACGTTCACAGGTAAGTTTGGCATTGATGTTTGTCTGAAGAGTCTATTTACAGTCTCACAATCCCGTCTCTTTTCAGGCAGGCAGACAGGTGGCCATTAGCTCATGATGGAGTCGATGAAGGCTGTCTGCACAGATGACTGCCTCCTAGTTTGGGCTTCAAATGTCATTTTCTCCTCTACATTTCTCAGCCCACACAGACCTGGGCCTCTGTACCAATTTAGACGTCAACCCTTGACATTTCGCAGATTTTCCTCAACCCTGAGTCACCCGCGGATCTCCTGTTGGGAAGGAGCAGGGGTTTCTGGACGTAGGAGGACGGCTTGATCTGCATCAGGTGCGGAGGGTGAAGGTCACGCACCTGTCATCTGTGCCTGGTTTTCTGAGTAATTGCAGTCATCCAGACTCAATGCATCAGTACCAGATCGAACCTCTCATTTAATGATTGAGTGCTTCAAATACACCTGTTTTTACTGTTCAACCTCTGTGAACATTATCATACACCACAGGAGAAATCTGTCATTTTCTCCTGAAAGTAATGAAATTCCCACCAATGTCAATTTGCACAATCTCACATGGATTATTATTGCATAAATAGCATTATGTGAAGAAATGGCAATGGTGGAAACTACATAGAAATGTTGTTTATATATTTTGGAAATGTGTCTGTATCATGTTTTATTTATTTATGTTAATGTTTTGCTATTGTGTGTGTATCATTTTCAACAACAACATGGAAGAAGAATTAAAATCTCCTGGAGGACATACAAACATACATTCAGTCTCAGATTTACAATTTACACCTCACAATTCCAACTTTACACCTCACAACTCCGACTTTACACCTCACAGCTCCAACTTTACATCTCACAATTCCAACTTTACACAATTCTGACTTTACATCTCACAATTCCAACTTTACACCTCACAATTCCAACTTTACATCTCACAATTCCAACTTTACACCTCACAACTCCGACTTTACACCTCACAACTCCGACTTTACATCTCACAATTCCAACTTTACACAATTCTGACTTTACATCTCACAATTCCAACTTTACACCTCACAATTCCAACTTTACACCTCACAATTCCAACTTTACACCTCACAATTCCAACTTTACACAATTCCGACTTTACACCTCACAATTCCAACTTTACACCTCACAATTCCAACTTTACACAATTCTGACTTTACATCTCACAATTCCGACTTTACACCTCACAATTCCGATTTTACACAATTCTGACTTTACATCTCACAATTCCAACTTTACACAATTCTGACTTTACATCTCACAATTCCAACTTTACACAATTCTGACTTTACATCTCACAATTCCGACTTTACACCTCACAATTCCGATTTTACACAATTCTGACTTTACATCTCACAATTCCGACTTTACACCTCACAATTCCGATTTTACACAATTCTGACTTTACATCTCACAATTCCAACTTTACACAATTCTGACTTTACATCTCACAATTCCAACTTTACACAATTCTGACTTTACATCTCACAATTCCGACTTTACACCTCACAATTCCGATTTTACACAATTCTGACTTTACATCTCACAATTCCGACTTTACATCTCAAAATTCTGACTTTACACCTCACAATTCTGATTTTACACAATTCCAACTTTACACCTCACAACTCCGATTTTACATCTCACAATTCCTACCTTGCACCTCACAATTCCAACTTTATATATCACCATTCTGACTTTAAATCTCACAATTTCGACTTTATATATTTCAATTCCAACTTTATATCTCGCAACTCCGATGTTATACCTTGCAATTCTGACTTAACATTTGTCACAGTCTTCAGATAGTGTGCCCTAGATGACCACCAGATGACACTGTCTTTTGTGTGAGCACATGGCTTGTTGTGTGTTTGTTAGTGCCATGTGCATTGTCTATTTACTGACTCCGCCCATCTTGTTACCTCATTATTGTTTCAGTGATTCCACCTGTGTCTCCCTCATTACCTGCCCTACTTAGTTTCCCTGTGTTTGCAGTCCTGTGCTGGTTTGTTATTCATATGTGAGTGTGTTGTTGTACTTGTGTTGTTGTACCTGTGTTGCTCTATGCCATGCCATGCCATGCCATGCCTAGTCCTGCCTATTTTCCCCCTCGGGTAATGGTGGGCAGAGCGAGGCTTCGTGAAACACTAAAACAGTTGAAGCAAAAGTGTGGAGGCTTTGAAACATTTCATCACGCGTCTTTACGGTGACATCTAGTGGTCAATCTCAAGTATTGCTCTGAAGTGATTTGGAGGAGGAGTTAGTGTGCTCGACTGGAATGCTGTCTTCTTGGGTTCAAATCCTTGATGAAGCACTCATCTTCATATAATAAACATCTAAAATGTGTGTTTTATTGTTCTGTTCTTGTAATGTTGAAACATCGGTCTGACATCTGAATGAACTCCTTGTGAACAAATATGAGTTATTTTGGTCGTGAAAAATGGACAATAAAATACATTAAGCCACAATGTCTAACTTTTATTTACATATAAAGATTTTTATTAAAAAATATGGATTTTCTCAACAGCGTCTCAACACTTTGTGATCTGAATTAGGTTTCATACAATGCATACCTTGCTTAGATGGCCCAGCATTGTCAATAGCAGGCCTAGGTACAGGGGCCATCCTCTGCACCCCCCCCAAAAGGGCAGGATAATTGCTCCTCAAATGGCGCAGCATTGGTGATGTATTATTGCAGTAGGCTAGCTGCCTATCACAAGACATACATCTCACTTTATTTTGTGTTTCCAAATGGAAATCCTCCCACACCACAGATGGACGGCATCTCTTGCGTGGAGCTTCCGTTATTATGTAATCTATCTATATGAAATAATCTATCTATCAGCAATGATATCTTATCTCTAACTTACTGTGCTATCCATCCCTATCTAACTTATATGTATGCCTATATGAATGTATCAGTTTATTTATCCTAACTACCTGTCAATGTATATACAGTAGGCTATCTATCAATATCTAAAAAACTTTTAATCTAGTCTAAATACAATTATCCAAATTACACTATAAATGTCACTATGTCGCAAAATCTATCTCTCACAAAACCACGAAGTGAAGATGCATTAACTCCGCTTTTATACTTTGTGGTAGTTAGGTTGAGACAGATGTGCGATTGTGTGATTTGTTTCCGACCCTGTCAATCAAGCGCAGATTCGTCACGCCCCGACACGCCCCGATGCTTCGAATCATATTAGTCACGTGACATTTGTGTTTGAATCACGCTTTGGAGCAGTGTTTCGTAACATCTGTGCTTCGGGATCTCGACACCATGTCGAAACATCAGTTTCGCATCGCCCATCTCTACCCTCGGGGTAGTTTTTGCTGTTGTTTTGTTTTATTGTTTATCATTAAAAGCCCAGTGTCTGCAGGCGTTAGAGTCCCCGCTTCATCCCTTTACACGACTGTGGACAATAGCGCCCAATTGGGGACGGTACATCTCACAAGGCCAACGGGAGAGCGCAGAAGGCGAACGGGAGCGCAGAAGGCCAACTGGACAGCTCACAATGGCCAACGGGAGAGCGCACAAGGCCAACGGGAGAGCGCACAAGGCCAACGGGAGAGCGCACAAGGCCAACGGGAGAGCGCAGAAGGCCAACGGAGAGCGCACAAGGCCAACGGGAGAGCGCACAAGGCCAACGGGAGAGCGCAGAAGGCCAACGGGAGAGCGCAGAAGGCCAACGGGAGAGCGCACAAGGCCAACGGGAGAGCGCAGAAGGCCAACGGGAGAGCGCAGAAGGCCAAACGGGAGAGCGCACAAGGCCAACGGGAGAGCGCAGAAGGCCAACGGGAGAGCGCAGAAGGCCAACGGGAGAGCGCACAAGGCCAACGGGAGAGCGCACAAGGCCAACGGGAGAGCGCAGAAGGCCAACGGGAGAGCGCACAAGGCCAACGGAGAGCGCAGAAGGCCAACGGGAGAGCGCAGAAGGCCAACGGGAGAGCACAAGGCCAACGGGAGAGCGCAGAAGGCCAACGGGAGAGCGCACAAGGCCAACGGGAGAGCGCACAAGGCCAACGGGAGAGCGAAGGCCAACGGGAGAGCGCAGAAGGCCAACGGGAGAGCGCAGAAGGCCAACGGGAGAGCGCACAAGGCCAACGGGAGAGCGCAGAAGGCCAACGGGAGAGCGCACAAGGCCAACGGGAGAGCGCAGAAGGCCAACGGGAGAGCGCACAAGGCCAACGGGAGAGCGCAGAAGGCCAACGGGAGAGCGCCAAGGCCAACGGGAGAGCGCAGAAGGCCAACGGGAGAGCGCACAAGGCCAACGGGAGAGCGCAGAAGGCCAACGGGAGAGCGCACAAGGCAACGGGAGAGCGCACAAGGCCAACGGGAGAGCGACAAGGCCAACGGGAGAGCGCAGAAGGCCAACGGGAGAGCGCACAAGGCCAACGGGAGACGCACAAGGCCAACGGGAGAGCGCAGAAGGCCAACGGGAGAGCGCACAAGGCCAACGGGAGAGCGCAGAAGGCCAACGGGAGAGCGCACAAGGCCAACGGGAGAGCGCACAAGGCCAACGGGAGAGCGCAGAAGGCCAACGGGAGAGCGCACAAGGCCAACGGGAGAGCGCAGAAGGCCAACGGGAGAGCGCACAAGGCCAACGGGAGAGGCAGAAGGCCAACGGGAGAGCGCAGAAGGCCAACGGGAGAGCGCACAAGGCGAACGGGAGAGCGCACAAGGCCAACGGGAGAGCGCACAAGGCGAACGGGAGAGCGCAGAAGGCCAAACGGGAGAGCGCACAAGGCCAACGGGAGAGCGAGAAGGCCAACGGGAGAGCGCACAAGGCCAACGGGAGAGCGCACAAGGCCAACGGGAGAGCGCACAAGGCCAACGGGGAGAGCGCACAAGGCCAACGGGAGAGCGCACAAGGCCAACGGGAGAGCGCACAAGGCCAACGGGAGAGCGCAGAAGGCGAACGGGAGAGCGCACAAGGCCAACGGGAGAGCGCAAAGGCCAACGGGAGAGCGCACAAGGCCAACGGGAGAGCGCACAAGGCGAACGGGAGAGCGCACAAGGCGAACGGAGAGCGCGCAAGGCCAACGGGAGAGCGCACAAGGCCAACGGGAGAGCGCACAAGGCCAACGGGAGAGCAGAAGGCGAACGGGAGAGCGCACAAGGCCAACGGGAGAGCGCAGAAGGCGAACGGTGAGACGCACAAGGCCAACGGAGATAGCACAAGGCCAAGTATATCCACAAGTCTAACTTATAGCTCACAATTCTAACTTTTATGATATCATAATTCTAACTTATTCTCATAATCTAACTTTATTCTCATAATTCTAACTTATATCTCATAATTCTAACTATTTCTCATAATTCTAACTTTATTTCTCATAATTCTAACTTTTTATCTCTGACATAATTTTAACAATTCCGACTTTATATCTCACATTCTGAAAAAAGGGCCAAATCATGAGATAATTACAATTTTTGTTTTTATCCCGTGGTGAAAGCAAGCTGCCATAGTCACATGACATTTACAGCTGAAAAACGAGCCGGTGTTGTGCCCAATTCTGACCCCTGCCATATTATTACCCCCCTAGGATTGGCAGGTTTAGGGTTAGGTGTGGGTGAGGGTGAGGGGTTAGGATTAGGCAATCATATAGCGATTTCAAGGAGAGGGGTAATAAATGGGCACAACACAGGCAGCAGAACTGAACGCCCATGAGCAGACTTTCTCATGTTCTTCATTTACATTTATGCATTTAGCAGACGCTTTTATCCAAAGCGACTTACAATTGCATTTAGGTTATACATTTTCATTAGTACATGTGTTCCCTGGGAATCGAACCCCCAACCTTTTGCGCAACAGACGCAATGCTCTACCACTGAGCTACAGAGGAACACTTCAGCAGCTGCTGTTGTGATGAATGTGAATGCTGGCGGTCAGATCTCTACAGGCGTTACACAACTCCTTGACTGAGAGTCTAATTCAACAAAAAGTTAGTAATACAGATAAAAGTAGCTTCAGTTCGCACATGCATTAATCATGCGGCTGCATTAATGAGTATCTTACAGGCTCTTTTATACCTAAGGGTTGATTTATATTCAAAATTAAAATATACAGAAACTTAGAAAATAATATTTGAGTGGGTGTTTTTAAGATATAAAATGCCAGCTGTGGAATTATTCTATTTAATTTATTTTTCCAAAATCCAAAAATGCATGCACCAGGCAGAGTTATCAAGCAAAATTCATAATTGGAGATTGGGTGGAAATGACATCCCAGCAAAAAATGAATTCTCGAGTGCTATCAGTGCATCTTATTGGTCATCTGCTGCTTTCTGAGGTTACTTTTTCTTTTTAAATTCACAAGATATGACGCTGTTGTAAGTTTTACACTGATGGAGCAACACTGACACCTAGCGGTCAATGGATGTATTACACACACACACTCACACACACGTGCACACACACACACACACACACACTCACACACACGTGCACACACACACACACACACACACACGCACATACGCACACATGCACACTCACACACACGCACACACACGCACACACACGTGCACACACACACACACACCATCCCTGTTATCCACATTTTCATCATCTCAGCAGATATTTCTTAATATACCGGATGAAATATTAAATCAATTTTCTTATATTCAATAATATTAGTT
>QVTF01005255.1:147500-160000 GCA_003573665.1 Oxygymnocypris stewartii
GTTCACTGGATCCTTGGACTTTCCAGGAGTTTACGGCTTAAAATGATGTGATTGCAAAAGCCTGCTTCTTTTCATTTTAAGATATGATTTTCGTTATGAATTACTGATTCAAATTAGTAATCAATAATTCATTATTTTTCTACAACTCCACACGTCTCCCCTGACACCGCCTCCCCTTCTCGCGCACCACACAATTAAGTAGACCGACTCTGCTTGCGTTCGTTCACGTGATGGGTGGAGATGAGAGGTGATCCCGCCTGGGTAGTCTGCTTTATATAGTTTCTATATAATTTCTAATCATATTTGGGATCATATAGCCTAATCACCCAGACCCTGACGATTTTACTCTGAGTACCGGTGTCCTGGCCTGTCCTGGCCTTTTATCCTACCCGTCAGATTTTCCTACCTCGGTTTACTGCGCATGCGCACATCAATATCGCATTCTTATATTTCAATATCGCATTTCAATATTTAATGTATCTGCATTACTCTAAGGCTAGGTTTAGGGTAGGTGTAGATGTTAATAAAACACAATCTAATAGGTAGAAAAAATATTTGCTGTTGGTTTCCGGTAGCAGTATCCCTTCCATCCACAGCCACGAATATAACACGTAATTACTGTATGTGCATTACTGTAAGGGTGAGTTTAGGGTTGTGGTAGGTGTAATTTACCAGGTAGCATTTTTTGTTGTTGAATTGTACTACCCACTGTTTTAATGGGAGGTAGCAAAATCTGACAGGGTAGGACAAATCGACAGAACACCGGCAACATGTCAGAAGTAAAAAGTGCAGGTACTCTAAAGTCTAAAATATAAAAGTGCTAGTGCGTACCGGTGCGTACCGGCCCACTTCAAGCACTGGATTTGAGACTCATTGAATGTCTACAGCAGGCATCCTCAAAACTGGCCCAGTCCTGCAGAGTTTAGCTTAGCTTACTCCAATTTTACAGTCTCTGCACTGGCTACCTATTAAGTTTTGTATCAGTTACAAAATATTATTTATTACTTGCCTATAAGGCCCTAAATGATTTAGCTCCTGTGTACCTAACTAATCTTCTATCACGCTACAATCCAACCCGCTCCCTAAGGAACTAAACTCTGGACTCTTGGTAGTACCTAGGATAGCAAAGTCCACAAAAGGAGGTAGAACTTTTTCATATCTGGCTCCCAAACTCTGGAATAGCCTTCCTGAAAACGTTCGGGGTTCAGACACACTCGCTCTGTTTAAATCTAGATTAAAGACACATCTCTTTAGCCAAGCATTCATATAATGCATCTCACAATCTTGTACTGCCAGTCTATCTTGACAAATAAACATTATTATGCTTTAGCTTGGGTTATACTGATCATTTCATCCAGGGTTATCCCTGGATGGAACAACTGCTACGCTAATTGTCTTACTGTTTCTATGTTTCTGCACTGGCTCCCAGTTGCAGCTTGCATCCAGTTCAAGACACTGATGCTTGCATATAAAACAACCACAGGCTCAGCACCCACCTACTTCCACTCACTATTACGTATCTACATCCCCTCCAGAAGCCCCTCCTACTTCCACTCACTATCACAAATCTACATCTCCTCCAGAAGCCCCTCCTACTTCCACTCACTATTATGAATCTACATCCCCTCCAGAAGCCCCACCTACTTCCACTCACTATTACGTATCTACATCCCCTCCAGAAGCCCCTCCTACTTCCACTCACTATCACAAATCTACATCTCCTCCAGAAGCCCCTCCTACTTCCACTCACTATTATGAATCTACATCCTCTCCAGAAGCCCCACCTACTTCCACTCACTATTATGAATCTACATCCCCTCCAGAAGCCCCACCTACTTCCACTCACTATTATGTATCTACATTCCCTCCAAAAGCCCCTCCTACTTCCACTCACTATCACGAATCTACATCCCCTCCAGAAGCCCCGCCTACTTCCACTCACTATTATGTATCTACATCCCCTCCAGAAGCCCCACCTACTTCCACTCACTATTATGTATCTACATCTCCTCCAGAAGCCCCGCCTACTTCCACTCACTATTATGTATCTACATCCCCTCCAGAAGCCCCTCCTACTTCCACTCACTATCACGAATCTACATCCCCTCCAGAAGCCCCGCCTACTTCCACTCACTATTATGTATCTACATCCCTTCCAGAAGCCCTGCCTACTTCCACTCACTATTACGTATCTACATCTCCTCCAGAAGCCCCACCTACTTCCACTCCCTATTACGAATCTATATCCCCTCCAGAAGCCCCTCCTACTTCCACTCACTATTATGAATCTAAATCCTCTCCAGAAGCCCCACCTACTTCCACTCACTATTATGAATCTACATCCCCTCCAGCAGCCCTGCTTACTTCCACTCACTATTACATATCTACATTCCCTCCAAAAGCCCCTCCTACTTCCACTCACTATCACGAATCTACATCCCCTCCAGAAGCCCCGCCTACTTCCACTCACTATTATGTATCTACATCCCCTCCAGAAGCCCCACCTACTTCCACTCACTATTATGTATCTACATCCCCTCCAGAAGCCCCTCCTACTTCCACTCACTATCACGAATCTACATCCCCTCCAGAAGCCCCGCCTACTTCCACTCACTATTATGTATCTACATCCCTTCCAGAAGCCCTGCCTACTTCCACTCACTATTACGTATCTACATCTCCTCCAGAAGCCCCACCTACTTCCACTCACTATTACGAATCTACATCCCCTCCAGAAGCCCCGTCTACTTCCACTCACTGTTACGAATCTACATCCCCTCTAGAAGCCCCGCCTACTTCCACTCACTATTACAAATCTACATCCCCTCCAGAAGCCCCACCTACTTCCACTCGCTATTACGAATCTACATCCCCTCCAGAAGCCCCACCTACTTCCACTCACTATTACGAATCTACATCCCCTCCAGAAGCCCCGCCTACTTCCACTCACTATCACGAATCTAAATCCCCTCCAGAAGCCCCGCCTACTTCCACTCACTATCACGAATCTAAATCCCCTCCAGAAGCCCCGCCTACTTCCACTCACTATTACTAATCTACATCCCCTCCAGAAACCCCGTCTACTTCCACTCACTATTACGAATCTATATCCCCTCCAGAAGCCCCTCCTACTTCCACTCACTATTACGAATCTACATCCCCTCCAGAAGCCCCTCCTTCTTCCACTCACTATTACGAATCTATATCCCCTCCAGAAGCCCCTCCTACTTCCACTCACTATTACGAATCTACATCCCCTCCAGAAGCCCCGCCTTCTTCCACTCACTATTACGAATCTACATCCCCTCCAGAAGCCCCGCCTACTTCCACTCACTATTACGAATCTACATCCCCTCCAGAAGCCCCTCCTACTTCCACTCACTATTATGAATCTATATCCCCTCCAGAAGCCCCTCCTACTTCCACTCACTATTATGAATCTAAATCCTCTCCAGAAGCCCCACCTACTTCCACTCACTATTATGAATCTACATCCCCTCCAGCAGCCCTGCCTACTTCCACTCACTATTACATATCTACATTCCCTCCAAAAGCCCCTCCTACTTCCACTCACTATCACGAATCTACATCCCCTCCAGAAGCCCCGCCTACTTCCACTCACTATTATGTATCTACATCCCCTCCAGAAGCCCCACCTACTTCCACTCACTATTATGTATCTACATCCCCTCCAGAAGCCCCTTCTACTTCCACTCACGATCACGAATCTACATCCCCTCCAGCAGCCCTGCCTACTTCCACTCACTATTACATATCTACATTCCCTCCAAAAGCCCCTCCTACTTCCACTCACTATCACGAATCTACATCCCCTCCAGAAGCCCCGCCTACTTCCACTCACTATTATGTATCTACATCCCCTCCAGAAGCCCCACCTACTTCCACTCACTATTATGTATCTACATCCCCTCCAGAAGCCCCTCCTACTTCCACTCACTATCACGAATCTACATCCCCTCCAGAAGCCCCGCCTACTTCCACTCACTATTATGTATCTACATCCCTTCCAGAAGCCCTGCCTACTTCCACTCACTATTACGTATCTACATCTCCTCCAGAAGCCCCACCTACTTCCACTCACTATTACGAATCTACATCCCCTCCAGAAGCCCCGTCTACTTCCACTCACTGTTACGAATCTACATCCCCTCTAGAAGCCCCGCCTACTTCCACTCACTATTACAAATCTACATCCCCTCCAGAAGCCCCACCTACTTCCACTCACTATTACGAATCTACATCCCCTCCAGAAGCCCCGCCTACTTCCACTCACTATCACGAATCTAAATCCCCTCCAGAAGCCCCGCCTACTTCCACTCACTATCACGAATCTAAATCCCCTCCAGAAGCCCCGCCTACTTCCACTCACTATTACTAATCTACATCCCCTCCAGAAACCCCGTCTACTTCCACTCACTATTACGAATCTACATCCCCTCCAGAAGCCCCTCCTACTTCCACTCACTATTACTAATCTACATCCCCTCCAGAAACCCCGCCTACTTCCACTCACTATTACAAATCTACATCCCCTCCAGAAGCCCCACCTACTTCCACTCACTATTACGAATCTACATCCCCTCCAGAAGCCCCTCCTACTTCCACTCACTATTACGAATCTACATCCCCTCCAGAAGCCCCGCCTACTTCCACTCACTATTACTAATCTACATCCCCTCCAGAAACCCCGTCTACTTCCACTCACTATTACGAATCTACATCCCCTCCAGAAGCCCCACCTACTTCCACTCACTATCACGAATCTAAATCCCCTCCAGAAGCCCCGCCTACTTCCACTCACTATTACTAATCTACATCCCCTCCAGAAGCCCCTCCTACTTCCACTCACTATTACGAATCTACATCCCCTCCAGAAGCCCCTCCTTCTTCCACTCACTATTACGAATCTATATCCCCTCCAGAAGCCCCTCCTACTTCCACTCACTATTACGAATCTACATCCCCTCCAGAAGCCCCGCCTTCTTCCACTCACTATTACGAATCTACATCCCCTCCAGAAGCCCCGTCTACTTCCACTCACTGTTACGAATCTACATCCCCTCTAGAAGCCCCGCCTACTTCCACTCACTATTACAAATCTACATCCCCTCCAGAAGCCCCACCTACTTCCACTCACTATTACGAATCTACATCCCCTCCAGAAGCCCCGCCTACTTCCACTCACTATCACGAATCTAAATCCCCTCCAGAAGCCCCGCCTACTTCCACTCACTATCACGAATCTAAATCCCCTCCAGAAGCCCCGCCTACTTCCACTCACTATTACTAATCTACATCCCCTCCAGAAACCCCGTCTACTTCCACTCACTATTACGAATCTATATCCCCTCCAGAAGCCCCTCCTACTTCCACTCACTATTACGAATCTACATCCCCTCCAGAAGCCCCTCCTTCTTCCACTCACTATTACGAATCTACATCCCCTCCAGAAGCCCCTCCTACTTCCACTCACTATTACGAATCTACATCCCCTCCAGAAGCCCCTCCTACTTCCACTCACTATTACGAATCTACATCCCCTCCAGAAGCCCCTCCTACTTCCACTCACTATTACGAATCTATATCCCCTCCAGAAGCCCCTCCTACTTCCACTCACTATTACGAATCTACATCCCCTCCAGAAGCCCCACCTACTTCCACTCACTATTACGAATCTACATCCCCTCCAGAAGCCCCACCTACTTCCACTCACTATTACGAATCTATATCCCCTCCAGAAGCCCCTCCTACTTCCACTCACTATTACGAATCTACATCCCCTCCAGAAGCCCCTCCTTCTTCCACTCACTATTACGAATCTATATCCCCTCCAGAAGCCCCTCCTACTTCCACTCACTATTACGAATCTACATCCCCTCCAGAAGCCCCTCCTACTTCCACTCACTATTACGAATCTACATCCCCTCCAGAAGCCCCTCCTACTTCCACTCACTATTACGAATCTATATCCCCTCCAGAAGCCCCTCCTACTTCCACTCACTATTACGAATCTACATCCCCTCCAGAAGCCCCTCCTACTTCCACTCACTATTACGAATCTATATCCCCTCCAGAAGCCCCGCCTACTTCCACTCACTATCACGAATCTACATCCCCTCCAGAAGCCCCGCCTACTTCCACTCACTATTACTAATCTACATCCCCTCCAGAAACCCCGTCTACTTCCACTCACTATTACGAATCTATATCCCCTCCAGAAGCCCCTCCTACTTCCACTCACTATTACGAATCTACATCCCCTCCAGAAGCCCCTCCTTCTTCCACTCACTATTACGAATCTATATCCCCTCCAGAAGCCCCTCCTACTTCCACTCACTATTACGAATCTACATCCCCTCCAGAAGCCCCTCCTACTTCCACTCACTATTACGAATCTACATCCCCTCCAGAAGCCCCTCCTACTTCCACTCACTATTACGAATCTATATCCCCTCCAGAAGCCCCTCCTACTTCCACTCACTATTACGAATCTACATCCCCTCCAGAAGCCCCACCTACTTCCACTCACTATTACGAATCTACATCCCCTCCAGAAGTCTGAGATCTGTGAGTGAGCGACGCCTCGTGGTACCATCACAGAGAGGCTCAAAATCACTCTCCAGAACGTTTTCATTTACCGTTCCTGGCTGGTGGAATGATCCCCCCCCCCCATCTGGAACGCTGAGTCCCTGACAATCTTCAAGCAACAACTGAAAACCTGAAAACTCATCTCTTCCGTCTTCACTTGACTTCTGCTTTTTGTTCTTCATAAAAAAAAGAAAAATTTTGCTCTTTGTCCTTAACCTCTCCCTGTCTAGTTTTGCTCTGAACAATACCTAAAATGTTGTATGACAAGCACTCCCTGTGACGGTTTGCCTCTTTATAATGTATCGCTTATTGCATTCCTCAATTGTAAGTCACTTTGGATAAAGCCTCTGTTAATTGAATAAATGTAAATGTAAAATTGTGCATGCATATTCATGACCCTAAATAAAAAATGCAAAATTTCAACCAGTATTTTGAGCCGCTTCAAAAAAGTCTGTGTCAAATCGACCCGCAACAAGTTAAACTCGATGTCCATCAACTTGATTTACTCATATTAAATTATACTTTCAACCGTAATAAAACCAGTTGGTTTAGGTGTTACCACATCAAGCACTTTCTTCAGGTCGCCAGTCAGAACATTATTTTGGCACCGCCATTGACACTCGATCTCATGTTCACTAACCACTAAAGCTTCAGGTGTCAAGCAGAAATGTGACATTATCAGATACTCTTCACTCAGCACTTGTGATGTGATCAAACCGCTAAGAACAAGTGTTAAAGGATTAGTTCACTTCCAGAATCAAAAGTGTCCTGATAATTCACTCACCTCCATGTCATGCTCTGTATTTCTTCAGTCGAAGATAAACAAAGGTTTTTCAGAAAAAGCATTTCAGGGGTTTACTCCATGTAGTGGACTTGGTCCAAATGAAGTCAAGATGAGCATTTGTGGTTAAAAAGTACACTGTAAAAAAAAAAATATTTGAGAAAATGTACAAGTTTATGGCAACCAGCTTCAGCAGATTTTTGAGTTCTCAACTTGTTGTTTTATTTTTTTTGTGTATATAAATGTGATTTAATTTGATAGGACAATATTTGGCTGCGATACAACTATTTGAAAATCTGGAATCTGAGGATGCAAAAAAATCTAAATATTGAGAAAATCATCTTTAAAGTTGTTCAAATGAAGTTCTTAGCAATGCATATTACTAATCAATAATTACGTTTTGATATATTTACGGTAGAACATTTACAAATTATCTTCATGGAACATGATCTTAATATCCTAATGATTTTTGGAATTTAAAAAAATGTATAATTTTGAGCCATACAATGTATTGTTGGCTATTGCTACAAATACACCCGTGCTGCTTATGACTGCTTCTGTGCTCCAGGGTCACATATTTATATTATTTTATAAAATGATAAGATAAGTCCCTTATTCCTCGGCTGGGATTGTGTAGAGACCTTTGAAGCTGCATTGAAACGACAATTTGGACTTCAACCTGTTAATCCCTTTGAAGTCATGAAAAATAAATAAATAAATATGACAAAAAACAGGAATGTTTTCTTCAAACACCTCTTGACTGACGAATAAAAGACATGAACATGACACGGGGGTGAGTAAAGTTCAGTAACATTCATAAACACACAAACATTTCAGTTTGATATAAAAGTTTTATTTTCACATTTCAGAGTTTCACATTTCATTTCTCACTATTATATTTGGTAACATCCCAGCTAACAAAGATAAGTTGAGAGAACGTTTTGCTAACATTCCTGACATTATTTGAGGATCCTCAAATGCAAACGGTGTTTTGCTTCAAGATAAGCAACCACATAAACACAGTGTTGTTTTACTTTCTTTCATTAATATGCATTTATAATATAACCATTTTATTTTTACATTAATCATATAATCATTATAGCACATACTAATTTCATCGATTCATTCATTGATTGATTGGTCATTAATATTACATCATTGTTTTTCATGTTATTTTCCATTGTTGTTTAGTCTTGTGACTGTGGTTTAAAGGGCTGCTTGTCTTCATGAATAAGAGATATGTGAGGATGTTTATGGAAACTCAAGGTTTATGGGATGTTGTTGTGAATCAGTTCAGTATAACTACTTGTTGAATTTGTCCTGTTTAGATTAAGTCTGAGCATTGAAACAATCACAACTAAGATTATTCAATAAACTCTGCTCTTTTTTATCATCATCACTTCGTCCCGTTAATACAGGTTTGGGTATTTGTGATACCAGTCAAGACTTGCTGTTAACAGGTTTTGGCTATTAGGACATTTTGTTACCAGATAATTTGGATATCTTCTGACTGGATCTGGCATTCTGGGCTGGATCTGAATTATCTGGCGTGGAGGCATGATCGAACACTTCCAAATGTGTTTAAATGTTTTAAAATGCTTTTCTTGGTAATGCAAACATTATGGGAACGTAGCGTTTGAATATTTTCTGAACGTACTGAAACAAGTAACATTTAAAAATGTTGGATTAACGTCCAACTAAAATGTTTAAGAAAAAAAAAACATTTCATGAATAAATGTTTTTGTGCTAACATTTATAAAACATTAACTTTGAAGGAACTTTCTATTAACCTTTCTGGAAGAATGTTAAGCAAAGGTCTGGGAATGTTCCTTGTTAGCTGGGATACTTTATGCATGGAAAAACATATTAAATCAAGCAGTTTCTGTATGAATGTATAACCTAATCGGGCATTAAAAAAATAAAAAATGATAAAAGAGAAGAATAGACAAACTTGCTCTTTGATAAGTAGTTGTAAAACACGTGAACGTTTATGTTGCCAAGCAGCGTGTTTGTTCCAGTAAGTAAACAGACGGATCTAAAACATCACACATTACATTAACATCACTGCTTTAAAAAACAATAAATGCAGGACTGCGAGACGGCTTACACAAACACAGACAGAAATCTGGGTCAGTCATTCCTGCCATATGACTACAGTCACTAATGCCCTGTCAAAACACACACACACTGACACAGAGACACACACACAGAGACACACACACACACACACACACACACGCACACACACACACACACACACACACACACACACACACACACACACACACACAGACACAGACACACACACAGACACACACACACACACAGTCGCTCACACACACACACACACACACATACACACACACACACACACACAGACACACACACACACACACACACACACACACACAGACAGACAGACACACACACACACACACACACACACACACACACACAGACACAGACACAGACACACACACAGACACACACACAGAGACAGACACACACAAACACAAACACACACACAGACACAGACACAGACACACACACACACACACACACACACACACACACACACTCACACAGAGACACACACACACACACACACACACAGACACAGACACACACACAGACACACACACACACACACACACAGAGACACACACACGCGCACACGCACACGCACAGACACACAGACACACACACACACACACACACACACACACACACACACACACACACACACACACACACACACACACACACACACTCTGACTCTTGGTCAGAATGAAAGTGAATATCAGCAAGCAAAAGCAAACAAGCGAATATCAAGGTATGTTCTGCAGAGATCTTGTGGTTATCATCAGTGAAATGTTGAGAAACAATCACATCGATCAACATGCATGAAGTGACCGAGTGTAAAATAACAGCAAAGGTAAAAGTGATATTTTGAAGTTCAGAGCACAATCCTAGCTCACATAAATAGCTTAAAACATTCCCAGACAGCAACGATGAAATCCACGCGGGCCAGATGTGGGCTAACACTGGTTGCTGTCTGGGTTCTGATAATGTTCCTGTAAGTTATGGAAATGTTAATTGTTTAAAGGTTAAAAATATTTGTTCGTGCTTATCTGAACATTATAGAAATCATGAAGGAAACATTTGATCATTTAGTAAACATTATGGGAATGTTATTTTGAATGTTCTGTAAAGCCAGGTAACAAATTTAGGTTATAAAAGCATTGAGAACATTGTTAAAAAATATGATTTTTTGTGATAAGAACGCTATTTTTAAAGGTTACAAAAACTTTTCTTACGATTTTCTACAAACATTTTGTTTCACTTAAAACAAAACTTTATCAGAACATTTATATTTAATATCCGTTCATTTTATTTTTAATATAAGTTGAAATGTCCAGTGTTCTTGTTGTGATTAGAACGTTATTTAAAGGTTCCAAAAATGTTTTTACAACGTTCTACTAACTCTATTTTCACCCCAAAATAACTTTATTCAAATGGTTTTTAACATTCTATAAACATTAAACGGTCCGGTTTTCTTGTCGTTATTAGAACTTTATTTATGATTAGATTTATTTATGATTCATCAAGTGCAAATAACATCATAACGACGTTCCAAGAATGATGTTCAAAGAAGATTTTCTTATCGTTATGAAAAATATTACTTTAAGAATGTTTTGTCCTAACATTTATGGAACTTAGCTGGGTATGAACTAAGGTTTAATATCTAGATGAACATCCAACTCATACGTTTCAGAAATAATATGATAATATTAATCTTCAACATCCACCATTTCAACATTACGTTTACATGCATGCAGCAGAGATTCATAATAAACTCAAATTCATAATCTTTTTAGGTTTTCCTTTATGACGAATACCAAATTATGAGTTTCCCTGCAAGTCATAATAATTGTGTTATTGTGAAACCACGCTGTTCTCATAACACAAACACAAACTATGGATTTAGTTTTCAAACTGACAGGACTTTATACATCCACGGAGTAGATATTATTAATGTACATATTTGCTTTATGTGCTCTGTATATTCATCAGAACACGGCTTATGAATAAGTGTTTTTACAGCATGCAAAGTGTATTTGGACAGAACGCTTTGGTTAATGGAGACACATCATACATTATTATTTCTATTTAATCTTTTGAGGTTCACTCAAGTGTCTTTAATGTGTTATAATGTAATGTTTTAATAGATCACCAGCCTCGTTTACTTCAGAAACCACTTGACCGGTCTTGATATGAGGCCTTCAAACAGCAAAAAGCAATACTAATCATGTTAAAGCATAAGTGGAATTGGTTGGCATTCACAGTTGCATTATAGTTATGGACTATTTTAGCTTTAAAGGGTAAGTTTGCAGATTTTCTACCAACTTTGTGACAATATCAGTAGTATTAGTAAATGCAGTGTATTCTTTATCAGTGCGACCTGTACAAGAAATCCCATTTATTGGTCAACAAAAGTCTGAAAACTAGATTATACTTGACCGTTTTTGTGTTCTCTAGGCACACAGCACCAGTTTGTTTGTTTTATAAAAAGCGTTATTTTTTTGCATAGACAGCCACCTCCTTTAATAGACGGAGAAGTGTCATAAAATGTTTTTTTTTTTTGGGTTAACAGGTGAAATGGTTCACCCGCATGACGTGTGTGAGCTTGTACACGTTGTTGTTTTGTTTGCTGCATTAGCTCCCAGCTGAGAAAAGCCACTCAAAGTCTGCTATAGAGCTAGATCTAGCTCTGAATTAAATGCTACTCCTTGATGTTGCAATGAATGTTCCTGCAAAGGAAGAAAAACATCATAAATCACACGAACAATGCAGATTATCGGCTCAGATTTCATCTTAATGTGACCGCCACAGAGCTTTTAAACCAGGTGCAAGAAGAGTTCATATAAGAGCTTGGTAAGCTAACTTTACATGCAATGAACACAGAACAAATGCACTTACTTCTCATCGGATGTCTATTCCTGCAGGTAATCACCACGTATACTGCAGCAATCACGATCACGATGATGAGAGACACACAAACTGAAGACGCCACGATGGTGCTCTGGGCGTTCTGATGTTGGTGTTGTTG